>JBBPLF010000943.1:0-13510 GCA_038089615.1 Aureoboletus auriporus
CATAGTTGGGACTCGCGATGCGATGGGCTCGGTCACCTGGAGCTGCAGCTCGGCATCGTCTCTGACTCTCTGGAGAGTCTAGATGTACTCCGGACTTGGCGCGTGAGGTCAGGTGGGTTGTCTGGTGAGACAATGAGATATATTCGGCAGGTCGACAAAGATGCAATCAGAATCAGAATGCGACACACATCTGCCAGGCGATGAAACGATATCGATGGGCAACATCAGAACAGAGACAGATTCACCTGATTTATCATTTATGTCGGTGGGAGCGTTGATAGTAACATGTTGCGGAGTGAGAATGTCAACGGTGTAAAGGGCGATCAGTGCCGGACAATATATGCATCGTCAAGAAGGGAACAATGATGGCGTCTGACAAGTTGGAAAAGACGTAGCGTGTGATTGTTGTTGTTCTTCTTCTTCCGAGTCGTGGCCTTGTGTAAATATTTTAGTCAACTCGGAATCGGACTCTGAATCAGAAGTAATATCATACTTGTCTTCAAGTTGAAGCTGCAGTTGGACTGCCGCATCCATTCTTCCTAGGTTTGACCTACCCGTTGTGTGATAAATTAACAAAGTTACGCGGGGGTAATTTTGTGAGTGTCTGATGTGACTCTGATTTAGTGTTTGACATTTGAAGCGAGGGACCATCAGGCTCGGGTCCTCCGCTCGAAAATAACTTTTCACAAAGTGGGCTGTACAATGATCAATTTCAAGTTGCAAAGGGCAAGCTGGACCGGTCAGCCGGTCAACTGGTTAGGTTTCAACTTGAATCTGTTTGAATTAATTACTAGCCGTATTGCTCCGGTCGTCGCGTGTCAGCTTAGTTGCGAAACCAATCAATCTTACCTGTCAAGGACTCGGTTTGCCCCAGAGGTGGGTAATTTTATGTTCTTCCATTTCACCCATCAGAACATTCCTTGCTACTAGGCTGAGTCTGGCTGATTAATAAAGCGTGTTGAGTCGCTCGCATGGTATTCAAACTAGCGATAGCGAGTCAATCAATCACCTGAGTCGAAGAATACCTGGAAGGAGCGTCGTCATAGTACTGAATATCCAATCGTCTCGTTCGGAAGTTTTCTGAAATGATCGTTTCGGATCGTAGGAATGCTATAAAGCCACCCCTTCACAACGATCACCCAATATCTCACAGTACATGGAAAATCGAGCTTCTGGTGCCCATCCAGACAGCTATCTTGCAACGGTCAACAGGATGCCGAGTCGCAGCAAAGAAAAAGATGATGACAAGTTGTACCATGCAAAGAAAGATGCCGAGGCCACCGCATCAAACACAACCGCTGATGACTCTTCGAACGTTCAAGTCCTCGAAACCGAACGTGAAATCGCAACGAACGTCATGATTGTCGACGACGATCCTTCTCTCAACCCGTGGACGTTCCGCTCTGTCTTCCTCGGGCTGGTTCTATCTTCCTTTGGTAGCTCCTTGGGTATGTTTATATCTTTATTTTCCCTCGCTTCTTATAGCGGATCAGCCCAGATATATTACTTCAAACCAGTAAGGCAGCATTCGTGGTTTCCACATTCTCCTTGTTTGTTATCTCACTGTCACTAGCAAATTGTCTCGGCATCCGTGATGTTCTTTGCCGTCGTATCCTACATTCTCGGACTTGCGATGGAAACATTCATTCCCTGCCACGGCCCATTCCACTTCTTCAATCCCGTGAGCTTCGGTTACATCCGCACCTTTTCTATCTCACTCGTCTCTAGCATCCTTTCAACAAAAAGGAGAATGCCTTCATTCTCATCATGGCCAGTGCAGCCGCAAATTCAGCCTTCGCGACGGACGTTCTTGCCGTCCAACGCCTGTATTATAACATCACGCTCGGTGTAGGGACTTCCGTCTGCTTGCTGTTTTCTAGTCAGCTCCTTGGCTATGGTGTGGGTGGTCTACTAAGATGTGAGTTTACCTCATACGACTAGGACTAGGTGATGTGTCGTCTGATGCAGTGGGACGAGAAGCAACTCTACTGTATCCCTCAAAGATGCTTTATCCACAGATAATCCCGGTCATAACTATGTTTGATGCGTTATTCCATGATTCTGCGGATGCTCACCGTAGACTCAAGGTATTTTACTGTGTTTTCGGAGCGTAAGTGGTACCTCAGTGCTTTTGATCGGAGGGAGGCTCACCTGAAAATAATCAGCATCTTTTTGTGGGAATTCTTTCCGGAATGGATATTCCCCCTTCTTACTGGCCTCTCGATCTTCTGTCTTGCTGCACCGAACAATGCGATAGTCTCCCGAGTATTCGGTGGAACTAATGGGAACGAAGGACTCGGTCTTCTCTCCATTTGCTTGGACTGGCAGGTTTGTCTTTTCGCGAGACCGACGTGGTATCACAGCTGATATCCAATCCGCAGTACATCTCCGCCGGCAATAGTCCTATGACGATTCCTTTAAAGGCGCAGGTAGGTTCAAAATAACCTATGTAGCTAATCCTTGTGGTTGACAAGACAGCAGTTTTCCAGCTTAATCGGACACATACTCAGCCTGTGCGTATAGAATGACCACAATCTAATTTTTTTGACGTTCCCATCCTAGAGCCGTTTTTGCCGGTGTATATTACAACAATATTTGGAAATCCCAAAACTTCCCTTTCGTACGTAGGCATACTCATTCCTTACACTTGATATCCATTGAATACAACATACAGCTCTCTCAACTCTTGTACTATGAGAACGGTACTGTGTACAATCAGGCATCGATCTTGGATTCGAATTACGAAGTTGATCCCACTCTCCTCGCAAGACAAGGATTGCCATACTTTGCAGGGACCGGGGTTGTCAATCTTATCGCCACAAATATGGGATTGGCGGCCGCTTTCACCCACTTGCTCCTTTGGAACTATGACGATCTGCGCCCCGCATGGAGTTGGATGGCCCCATCGAACTTTCGAAAGTGGTTTCAGGAATTTAGTTGGAAAACCGTCAATTGGAAGTTCTGGGAGCACGATAACATACATGAGAAGCCCGAAGGAGAGGATATTGACCCACACCATGCTCAAATGCTTGAGGTGCGCCTTGGACCTTCTACAATTGTACCAAAATGGTGAAATGTTTTCCAATCTCAATCCAGTACCCCGACGCCCCGAATAGTTGGTATCGTGCTACTTTCGTGGTGTCATTCGCGGTGGCTCTCGCGGTGATCTACAAGACCAAATCTACACTCCCGTTGTGGAGCCTCGTCATATCCGTTCTCTTGGCCATCGTATCCATCGTATTCTTTGGAGCGATCTACGCCATTACGGGTGTTGTAATCACGAATCGTGGGTCTTCCCGTTCCGATCAACGTCGATGTAGGTCAGTTAAGGTTGTGCATAGACAATTTGGCCCAGACGATCGCAGGATATTTGAATCCTGGGAGACCGATGGCCAACATGTATTTTGTTTTGTACAGCTACAGTGAATTCGCCTTCGTGTGCGTACGATCCACGGGTCCACTGACTTGATACTCAGATACTGCTACACAAGCCTCTCTGCTACTCCGTGACCTTAAGATGGGCCAGTGTAGGTCACCTGGAAGTCTTCCCGGTAACACAGATTGATATATCTTTGAAGATGCCAAACTCCCACCCCGCGCTTCATTCTTTGCCCAAATCATTGGTACTCTTCTCGGTGCCTTGGTGAACTACAGTAGGAAAGTCTAGTTCCCTTTATCGCGAATGCTTACAATTCTCTCCAGTCGTTATGAACACCATCATCGACAATCAATTTGAGATCTTGCTTTCTGTTCAGGGAACGAATGTCTGGTCTGGTCAGCAACCTCAACAATTCAACTCCGCAGCCATTGCGTGGGGTGGCCTCAGTCACGACCTGTTCTCCCTCGGAATGAGGTACCAATGGGTCCCATTGGCATATTTGATCGGGCTTGCCGCACCAGTGCCGTTCTGGCTGATTCACAAATATTGGCCCAGGGTCTGTGCTGATTACTTGTATCTGCCTATTATCTGGTATGCATCCAACTACCAGACCAGACTCGGCTTCTTAAGTCATCTTGTATGATCCAGCACCATCATTGGGTGGGGGAGCTCTGGAATCAACTCCTCATCCACGTCCGCTTTTATAGTAGCGTTCATATCGCAGTGGTGGATGAGAACGCGCCACCCTCGTTGGTTCAAGAAGTACAACTACCTCGTTAGCGCAGGTGAGTCCTTTCGCCTCGTGTGTTGCGCCATGATTCACAAACAAGTTGGGCAGCGCTTGATGCTGGTACTCAGGTAGTGGTTTTCATACTATCCTTTGCGGTTGACGGTGCAGCAGGCCCTGCTCGTCCCTTCCTCTCGTGGTGGGGTGCTAACCAAGATGGAAATTATGATCATTGTTTGTACCTGAACTAGATGCGTCCGTCCGACCGTTCGCTTCGGTCTTTCCCGTGTCACGGCTCTTAACTCTGTAATGCTGCTATATTATCCACCGTCGAAATCTGGGCTCTATTCATTCACCATGAAAAAGTGTGAGCGAGCTGACGGCAAACGTTTGAACATTATCAGTGACCTTCATAATTTTGTCCCGTGGTGGTTTCTGCCACACCCATTTCGACAATCTGGCGGATTGAAACTCGGACCTTGACCAGACCAACGCAAATCTAATTGTCATGGTCCGTATAACGGACTGACGAGAACTTCGAAAAGTGATGTATCGTATTATGATTACCATCAACGAACTCGATGGATTCCTGACGAGTGACAAATGAATGAACATCGCGGCCCTGACAGGGAGTGCGTCAAAACCTATCTATCGTCTCGACGGTCTTGCCTATCCCGTTGATCGTACTGCTTTCCCTTTCCCTCCCTCTCTCTCTCTCGGTAGAGATCACTACGGCTCCCGGAGCGATCTTTTGCCATATCCCGATCTTGGCCTTTATCCTTATAATCCCTTCGCTCACGGGTTCTGTCATCGTAATCCTTCGTCCTCCGCCTACTTTCGTCACCACGATCCCGTTCTCTTCTCCGCTCGCGATCATCGTATGTGCTCCTTTCTCGGTCCGATACGCGATCATCTCTCTCATGCCGCGATGGAGAGCGTGAGCTTCGCCTAGAAATCGTGCCCGACCTACCCGACCCATCCTCGCCCCTCTCACCCTCCTTTCTCGCGATAGGGACGTAACGCATGTTTTTACCTTTTGGCTTCTTCTTGCCACTCCCGTCGTCCTCTAGTTCCTGTTCCTTTGCACCGATGCCTAATAAGGAGGGCCGCGCCTGTGGCAAGTAGAGCTCTGTAAGGCCATTCTTCCTTCTCTTGTCCGCCTTGGAGGCGACAGCTCCATCACTCCAGCCCATGCCACGTAGCATAGCAGCTCCGAAAGCCGATATGGGGACACGTTCATAGTCATCCGCAGTAGCAACGTCGGGTAGTTGTTGGACGTCTTGCTTCAGTGCGTCGGCTTCTGAAAGGGGTGGTACAGGGATGATTTCGACAAGAGAAGCGGAATCATCTTCGCCCGCGAGGATTGCGCGAAGTGCCTTTTGATCCTCCGTTTCTTCAACAACCTCGGCCATGGATTGAGCCGCGGAGACTGTCGACACTGCTTCGACCATCACAGCATCGTCTTCTTCAACCTCTAATTTGACCTTCTTGCTGATTTGTAGACCGGATAGTTGAGGACCAGAGTTGATGCTATCTCTCGTTCCGAGGCCACCAACACTCCCGTCTGCGCCAGTTGTGGCAAGGGCAGAATCTGGTACAAAGGAAGGAGTAGCACGGGACGTGTAAGATTGGACACGAGAGCAAGCTGCGCGACGTCTTCGCGCCGCCTCACGCCAATCAGGATTTGGCTGACTGGGGATGACCAGCGGTTTTTCTGGGTCGAAAGCTTTTTTCTTTTTCTGGTATAAACTAGAATGGCACGTCATACGCGACAGCTTTTGTGAGTCGACTTCAATGGAACATGATGACCGGTTGCAGACAACGCACCGCTGATCGCCAGCTTTTTTGGAGGTGGCAACAAAGTCCTCCTCGTCGCTCGAATCTGTGTAACGGTTGTTATTGTCTGTACCTGAACCATTAGCGAACACAATGCCGGTCTCTCCGTCGTCATCCGAGTCTTCCCGAGAGCTGAACGTCCGGGGAGAACCCGCGAGTGGGCTTCCCGTAGCAGAGCTGCCAGCGCTGGCTAAATGTCGTGGAAGTGCTGGTACTTTGAATGGGCCATCTGATTCTGGACCAGACGAGGAGGGCCGAGATACAGGTGTTGGCCGACGGACGGTAAACGAGACAGCGGAGGGGGTCGGGGGCATGTCGTCGTTTCTGTACAAGTGGTTGGCTTTGTCAGCAGCAGGCGTTAAACCATGACCATGATGAAGAGTTTACTACGTCGTCGCGCTCTCCTTACTTTCTCGAAATGTCCCCCGTCATACATCCACGATTGTGCAACACACCCTTGTGGATCTTTGACGGCCCTTTCACAAGCACGTAACATGTCCCTTGCCTCGGTGCGCCCCTCCGAAATCCCGCAAGCACGCAGCCTACTTGTTAGGTCGCCGACCGTCGAGGATCTGGAAGAGCAAGAGCTGGACGTCGGTGTAATACCCAAGGACCACATCAACGTCGCTCTCACTGCTCGCGCAGCCGAGGTACCGATTTCTCGAATCACATGGGAAGAGGTCTCTGACGAGATGCTAGCAACTTTTACGAATATCGACACGAGAGGGGAACCCTGACGTAGCTCTACGTATATCTGTCGAGTCTGGAGGATGCCATGGATACCAGTATAAGCTGGGGCTTGATAACGTATGCACTCCAGAAGACTAGTGGGTCATCCCGTTCTTGGGTTCAGCTACATCTAAGCTGACCGCTCCGTCAGCCATCTCACCCATCCAGATATCCGTCCCTCAAATCTATTTATCGACGCCGTATCGCTACCCATGCTAAACGGGTCGACGGTCGACTATGCCACTGAGCTCATAGGGAGCTCCTTCCGAGTGACCGGAAATCCGCGGGCAAAAGGCGGTTGTGGTTGTGGTGTTAGTTGGGAGCTGAATGATTAGATCTTTTCCAAGGAGACTATTATGCGCTATGCCGGTCAGTTTGCACTGTGAGTTCACGCTTCCGCCTTCGCTCGCTCTGTCGACTTTACCCCATCCGGACATGGGATCCCTACATCATCAGCCCCTGGGAACCCTACTCTGGACGAATTTTTGGCTAAGCCGGGAAATGCTACAATTCTTATGAGTGTCTGCCCGAAATGTCAGTTCATCTCGAGACATGTAGCAAGTGTCTGCTTCGAATGCCCGAAGCTGGGCAGGTGCTTGATGGAGTTGCTGCATCCTTGCATTACCGGATGAATGGAGGAAGTGTAACAGTGGTCTTGGATCTGTTTAACCTTGAAAAATTGACCGACAAAGGATGCTACGAACCTCTGAGCAGACTTGCTAAATTGATGTAGAATTCAGCCATGTTGATATCGTTTTGTCCTTAATTTACAGGTTTGAAAAACCTCTTCCGACCCTCCGCACGCGTTTGCATGTACTACTCCCGTGCGAGGCTCGTCTTTAATTTGCTACCAGTCTCGATCTCTCCGCCTCTGCGTTGCCCTCTCTCCTCACTGCGTTCAGCATATCTTTCCTCCTCAGTCTCTAACTTCACTCGGACCCGTTGGCAACTACCTTGTCGTTCATTCTCCTAGTATTTCAGACTCTCCTGATGATTTCTTCAACTATTCATCAGGACGCTGACTGTAAGTCTTATTCATGTTGTTCTCTGGCGTATATGTTTAATCCGTAATCTCGCAGAGCGCAGACGTGAGTTCGACGTCGACGAGCTTTGTCGACTTGCGGCGCAGTCTGTTGGTCGAGATACCGACTCATTTGTGAAGGCTCGCCGAGGGCGGCTTCAACCGGACCTTATCACCATGCATGGCGGCTTCGAGATGGTAGCCCGCATCCCGTACCCCGTCACGGTCCCCAAGTTCTACGCCATCGCTAGTGAAGTGGCCACAATGCGTTTCCTCCGTTCCTCTGGGCTGCCTGTTCCCGAGGTTTATGGTTACTCTCCTTCGTCGGACAACGCTGCGAAGACGGAGTATATTTTCATGGGGTTTATAGGAGGTGCAAAGCTCGGCGACGTGTGGCTGGAGCCGGATATCGTTTCGGTCTTGCGTCAACTTGCACAACTCGAGTCTCGCATAATGTCGATTCCTTTTCCGGCTGGTGGAAGCCTCTACTATACCGACGAACTGGAGAAGGTGGCAGGGAAGACGGGCATCCCGCTCAAATGACGAGCGCTTCCGCGTCGGTCCAGGTGCCAGGCTGCATATATAGTACGGAAGGAGGTCGCAGCTCGACCTGGACAGGGGACCATGTACGCCACTCTCTGCCTTTTCTGTTGTTCAACTTTCTGGAACTAATCGACACTATAGATAGAAACGCCGAGGCAGCACTCGTAGCAGCAGCTCGCAAGGAACTGGCGTGTCTAGAACAGTTCGGTCGACCGCTACTACTATTCCAGCGTGAAAGAAGGGAAGCTTACGGGTACGAGGAGCAGTCACCGTCGGACCACATCAAGAATCTCGAACGCTACCTTCTCATCGCATCCGCGCTCGTTTCCAAAAACTCAGCCCTCCATCATTTCCGTATCCGCCATCCCGATCTCCAGCCGAGCAACGTCATCGTATCGAACCTCGTCACACTCTAACCAGTTGAACATCGTGGGGCTGCTCGACTGGCAACACGCCTCGATCCTACCCGTGTGTCTCCTCGCTGGCATACCAGGTCGCTTGCAGAACTACGATGACCCGGTCTCACAGGCTCTCATCCCACCCTCACTCCCAGCGAACATGGATGGGCCGGACGAATTCGAGGAGAGCCACGCGATGGGACTCTACCACCACCGCTGTCTCGTCCACTTCCACTACGTCAAGAACACGGAGGTGGTACAAACAAGCTCCATCACGATGCATTGTCGGACCCCCCCGTGTCCATGTTCTTCATCTGCCGCCTTTTCGACCAAGCCGGTGCTCCATGGGGAGGGTGAGACTCACGCGCTGAAGACTATACTGATAGAACCGACGGAGATATGGGGGAGGCTTGCGGGGGAAGGTGTGCCGTGTCCAATCGCGTTCGAACCCGAGGGCCTACGCAAAACGAAGGAGCTGAGTGCAAAGCTGCAAGTAGCGGACGAGAATTTGGAGGCGTGCCGAGGCATGATTGGTTTCGAGGACGGAGACCTGGGTGTCCAACGAACACCACGCGATGGTCATGGCCCTCGCCGAGCAGCTGAAGCTGAAGGTGTTGACAGAGATCCCGAGCGAAGTCCGAGCGAAGACTGAGGCGAATTGGTTCTTGAACGATATGGACGAAAAGAATTACATGTAATGGATCGATCGAAATGTTCCGCGGTATTGTTATTTTATTATTTAGTACTACCATAGCACTTTTTTTTTGGCATATACTCAGTCCATGTACCGTAAGTGCCTGCAAAAATGGCTGGTAATGTAGTAGAGCCAGTTCTTGGCATCCATACATTGTCAACTGCATTCTCATTCCTTTTTTTTGAAAGTTTGATGTACCAACTTGTCAGTACCCCAGCCCCCCGTTCTGCACCAAGCAAGTGATCAAAAACGAGGCAACTCATCCTAGGCCACGCGCAACGATTCCATCCCGAAATCCCCACCACTCCCCCGGTCGAGGTCGTTGAAAGGATCTCTCATGCTCCCCGTCCTTTCCCGCCAAAGTTGGGTATACAATGTCTTGATCTTTTGTAGTTCCGCATCCACAGTGGCCGTCTTGGCTGCGAGCGATACGAAAATGGCATGTTGGGTTTGCAAGGTAGAAGCGATTGCTACAAGAGTACCAAATGAGTCAGCGAGAGAGTGGGACGGGACAGTCAGTTCATGCCTTGTGGAGTAGTTTGTGCTTGTACGGCGGTAGAGGATAACTTGCGTTCGATTTGCTTTTCGCATCAAATGGTCAATCAGAGCACAAAGGAAAAAAATCGAAACGCTGACTTCGATCGTGTTCTTGTACCATTGCAACCGTTCCTGCATCTGTTTCGTCACACGCGTAAAGAATCTTTATATCTATCAATCACTTGTAACCCTTGCAGAGAGACAAGGAAAACGGACTCTAATGGGAATGATGCATGGTTTTTGACGTAAATCCCATGTTGTTGGGGGTTTTTAAAACCGTCGATAATTCGAGTCGCGATGATCGTATCTTGAACAGCTTGGTCTGTCTTTTCTTTGAGATCCTTGGTGAAAAGCGCATCCGATTGGATGCTTGCAGTAACGTTGAGTAATTCCTAGCAGAGCATAAGGCTATCGCAGCTAACAGTGGCAAAAGCTTCCACTCCCACCTTGTGCACCTCACGAATGAGCTCTTGGCCCTTGGTGGGTTCTTGGCCGAGCTTTCGTTGTTTGAGGTCATTGCTTATCTGTACGCGACCCTGTATGTGGGCGCTGGGAGATTTGAGAAAAGTATTGTCGCGCAAAGGACGATCACTCACTCCAAGCTCTCGAATTTCTTTCTAACATCCTCAGGCAGATCATTGAATTTCGTCGCTTTTGAAAACAAAACTGGGCCGGTTGATTGAGCGGGGGAAACACTAATATGATCGTTAGTCTGATTCTACCGCAATTCAAAATTTGCAGACCTCATGGCGCTGAGTGTGCGTCAGTTTCCAAGCTAGTGCGAGAAATGCAGCACTCACGATGGCTGTCTTTGCGCACCGAACAATGTGCCCGTCGCATTAGAACCGAAACCCGTTGTCGCAGGCTGGGTCTGAGTGGTGGAGCCGAAAAGACCTGGTGTTTGCGTCGTAGTGGCATTCAACGGCGAAGGGAAAGACGTCCCAAATGCGCTTTGTGATTGTTGCGTCGACCCTGCGGGCTGACCAAACAAAGAAGTGGGCTGTTGCTGTTGCGTTCCAGCAGTGGATTGTCCAAACAGGGATGTGGTTGACGGTTGTGTCCCAGTCGACTGTGTCGTGGTGCCAAATAAGGAGGTGCTTTGTGGTTGTTGTTGAGTTGCAGGTTGGCCGAATAAAGACGTCGTTTGCTGCGTCCCAGTCGTGGGCTGGCCGAACAGAGAGGTGGTGCCAGACCTTTGTTGTTGCTGAGTGGCACCCGCGGGTTGTCCAAACAAGGACGTGCCCGTAGTTTGTTGGGTACTGTTGGCAGCGGGCTGACCAAAGAGCGAAGTGGGGGTGGACTGTTGCTGTTGAGTACCGGCAGCAGGTTGGCCGAACAATGATGTCGTGGGCTGTTGTTGCGGCTGAGTGGCAGTCGCGGATTGGCCACCAAATGACGACGTGGTGGATTGCTGTTGCTGTTGGGTTCCAGTTGTGGACTGCCCGAACAGGGAGGTAGACGGCTGTTGCTGTGTTCCGGTCGCAGGTTGACCAAAGATTGATGTCGATGGTTGGTGCTGCTGAGTACTGGTTGTGGTGGACTGGCCAAAGAGAGAGGTGGATGGTTGCTGTTGCTGAGTACCGCTCGCTGGTTGACCAAAAATTGATGTCGCTGGTTGCTGCTGCTGAGTCCCGGTCGTAGTAGACTGGCCAAAAAGAGAGGTAGATGGTTGCTGTTGCTGAGTACCGCTCGCTGGTTGACCAAAGAGTGACGTTGCTGGTTGTTGCTGCTGAGTGGTACTGGTGGTTGCACCAGAAGGCTGCCCAAAGATTGATGGCCCGGTCGTTTGCTGTGTGCTGCCCGTGGCAGGCTGACCAAAGAGCGACGTCTGCTGCTGTTGGGTACTACCAGTGCCCGCGGGGTGGGTACTAGTAGTTCCCCCAAAGGTTGAGCTTCCAGGCTTGTTCTGACCAAACAACGAGGGCGCCGTCGTTGACGATCCGAAACTGCATGACAATCAGCCCGAGCGACGCAACACACGACGCGGGAAACGCACCCGCTGAACGACATGGTACAAGTTGTATGGGTTGATTACATACACGAATTACTGTCGTGCTTGAACGCGGGAACTTTGAAGTCTTTCCAGGACGAAAATGAGGATCGACCGTAGCTCAACGGTCAGGTTCGTCTCAAACTCCCTTACCCCTAGACATGGTCGGACCACTCGAAAGTAGAGGCGACGCGCATGCCATCCGGATTTATACCTTGCCATGAGGACATTCCAGATGCTATCATCAATCACACTTTTCTCGTCTGTAATCATTTCCCGATCCCAGTCACGTCAGCCTGAATATCCAGAACCGTAATCCGACGGGCGGTCGACCGGTAATACAGCTTGCCTCTCACCCCATCAAAGACTATATTCACCCCAGCAATCAATCTCGGATCGTCCTCGTGGCTCCATTTGGCGGGCAAAATCTTCCCGCGAACGATAGCCCATGGATCTTGTGTCATATCAATGTCGAATTTCATGATATTCTGATATTCTTCTTTTCCCCCCTTCCTGGCCCTTTGTGGCCACCAATAGAAGCCCCGTATGTGTCCGTTGGACACTACGTCGACACATGGGTAGCATGGTGGTCCGGAGAAAGTTTTAAACCATATTCGTAGTGTCTGGAGCCTGATGTAATCCTTTTTGACAGTGACCGGTAAGACCTCGGCATTGAAACACTTTGAGAGTGTCAAATTGAAGCATTTGATCTTCATCTTGTAGTGAGCACGGTAGTGATCAATTTCTATAAGCCTTATGTTTGTGGCGTCATCAGTGGTAGACTTCATGGCAACAAGCCCGGCCTTCATTCCAGGTCGCCGGATGTGACCCCGATGAGTGAGGCGAAGAGCACATCCATTCTCGCCAGAAGTTTCATTGACTTGGGGAAGAAGTGTGAAAACACGTATGGATGTACCCGATGGATTCACCGGAATCGTAGGTACGGGGTAGAGAAAGATGAGGTGTGCATCTTGGAGGATTATTGTGTAACGTATGCTAATGCCCGGAAACTAGTGTCCCAAACGAACTATTCTCACTTATGTGGATCGCTCGTAAAAGTGATCACATACCAGTACCGGGGGAAGATTATAAAATATGCCCGTTCGAGTGTCAAACACCATTCCGTGAGGCTTGGTCCAGATGAAGAGCAAAGGTGAGTCTCCGGATGATAGGGTCGTCGTGCGCAAGCAGATACCAGGCTTTGAAGAGGCAATCTCAGCCGAGTTACACACCTCGCCAGTGTCAGGATTCAAACGAAATTCTAATAGCTTCCTGTACGAGCATTGATAGCTTCTCGACATATAAACAAAGGTGGACATACCATTTCGACAGCTCAGTGCACTGGAATTGAACTAACACATATATGATGCACACCCCATCTGCAGAGAACAACGATTTCATATCCCACGATATGTGCGCGGGTTCATCTTCCAGTTCCCAGAGAACCCGCCGGCGGGGTATATGCATGTTGGCACAACTCGGAGGATCAGTGTCATGTAGCACAATCTTTTTCTTGGATTCCAACAGGACGAGCCACCGTCCAGAGATGAAGTTAAGATTATGAATGGAGGAAGTTTCGGGTGTGACGGACGACACTGCACACATGGGTTGTGTCGTTGTCCATGACTGCGTAAGCTTCACGGATTTTATAAGGGA
>JBBPLF010000944.1:0-13505 GCA_038089615.1 Aureoboletus auriporus
CAATATTGTTGTTTATTGTTGTTGATTCGTCGTGTACTTGTGCGAGTCCAGTGTATTCCTTTCTCTTTAGTTTTTCTTACACTGGACTCCAGGTATGTAGCGCTTTTTAGCACTCCAATATAGTTTTTCTTACACTGGACTCCAGCTGCCTGTATCAGCTGTTTTAACATGAATAACTAGATCCATTGTGAAGTCAGTGATTGTGGTGGTATGAACCAGATTAGAGGCAAAGGTTGGGAAACAAGGAGGTAGGTGGGTAAGCATGAACATGGCCTTGAACTGATCAGGTAGATTCAGTCCAGTAGCAAGAGCTTGCTCAAATGCAGATTATATAAAAACCATGTCATTTGTTGCTTGGTCATTTCCACAACCTTGTATGTTGATGCAACATGCATATTGGAAGTGTGCCCATTGTCCAGCTAGTCCTTAGCTTCTGAACAGGTCCTCCAGATTCTGCCAAAGTGTCCTGGCAAGAGAAGGGCATTGAAGGAGACCAACTATGGTGTATGTGTAGGTCACATGATAAAGAAGGGAGTTGGAGATAATCCCTCCTATGATACCACTGATGGGCTTGTCTATAAGCTCCCATTTTCTTTGATCAGCAGTTATTGTGCTGGCATGTGTTATAGTACCATCAATCCATCCAAAAAGAGACATGGATTGAAAGGTGGACTAGATCCAGGCAGCCCAGGCAGCATAATTATCTGCTCTGGTAAGCTTGATGATTCTCTGAGACATATAGGTCTTGAGCTTGAAATTGATGGGGATATTGATATTTGCCATGATGTCTTAATGTGTGGATATTTTTGAATGAAACAAAGATTTCATCAGCAAAACAATAGTGCAAAAGCATGGTCAAGAAGAAGTGTGTTGCCTATACTGCCCATATATATGTTCTCCTCCTAGGATACTTTACTTGTTCCTGCCAGTATTTTTGTCATTGAGTTTTAATACTTGGTGAGAAGAATTCCAAAGTCCATTCATCTCAATACCAATTTGGGATTGGCTCAGAAGCAAAACATTCAAAATCCTCAAAGCACAAGCTCTCCATGTTTTGTGGATTTGAGATATGTATATTGAAATGGATCTTTGAAAATTCTAATTCTCTTTTGTCCACAAGTGACAAAAGGTAATTCAACATCACTCAGTAAAGAGGATGATGGAATCCAAGCATTATACTCAAGAAAAGAAGATGGTGGGTACATCTAAGTTGCTACTGTACCAATGGTCTTTAGGATTGAAAATGTCAAGAAGAAGGAGTAAAGGCCATGTCATAGGTAAATGAGCACATAAAAGTGTCTGTTGTTGTTTAAGTACAAGGGTAAAGTTGGCATGTTGAGCTGCTTTTTTCTCCAAGACACTTTTTGCCTGCTATGGAAGATTCTTCCATAGCCTCTCGAACAGTGTTGAAGTTGAAGCCATTGTGTCTAGCAAAGTGAATTAGCCTGCATTCCTTTTCTTGTAACAAAGAAGGAAGGTGAAGGTGGTAATCATGAGTGGAGGGATTGCCATGAAGGTAGTGTGCCTGATGGTACCTGTCAAACAACAATTTCCACATCCTAATGTCAATGCCAATGTTTGAGTTCTCTATTCAGGAATCTGCACCATCATTGTTATGCTTAGCTCGGGTAGAGGTGATCGTAGACCTGGTTGGTTCAAGGGTTCTGTCTAGGACGAATGTTCATCGTAGATGGTTTGAAGGTTCAAGGGGGTTCTTCGGATGACAACACTGTTGTCGGTGATTTCAAGGGTTTTGAGGAAGTGTCCACTCAGAGTAGGACGAGGACTTCAAGGAGACAAGGGATCCGAGGGATCAAGGACGATGTACAAGAGTGATGCTATTCCAGGTAGGTCAAGCATGAGGTACATCGTTGGTATCATAGGATTTATATAGGGAAAGGGAAGGGGGAATTACTAAGCAATAGAATGCGAAGGAATTCCTAGGAATGTTTAGTAATACACAGCAAGTAGGACGGAAGAAGAAATAATGATGTCAAGTGGGCTGTACAGCAAGACATGTATCCGATAGGAACACATAGAAAGGTAAGCAAGATGACAAGTCGTCCGATGGGAACGCTTGGAGAAGTAAGCAAGGTGACAAGAGGAAAAATGAATAGGGGTGAATCGTAACAATCATCCCATCCTCCTCTAGGCATGTCCATCCAATCTTCTGAACATGACTTCCAGTTAGGAACCATGGCCTTCATTAGAAGCATATTGGAGTAAAGCAAAGGAAGGAAAGTGTGGGGAATGATCTCCCAGAGTTGTCTGTGCACAGTATATCTTTGACAATCATCTAAAGTCAAAGCTGGGAAAGCCCATCCAGCTGCCTCATAATCTGATGCTATGGTCTCATAGATGAACATAAAGCCATCCACAATGTATCCATTAGGACACTTGGTCTTGACTGGTGTGATTTGGATAGGAAAAGCCAGTTGGGGAGTATTTCAGCAGTTGAGGGATTTGGGGTTATAGTCAGTCAGGTAGACTACTCCCAGAAGATGATTCTAAATTCAACCATTTGAAGCTATGTACTTCCACTTGCTCAGTCATGATTGGAAGTGTCAAATCTGGTTCTTGAAGATCCCGGAATGAGGCCACTGAGTTCCGTAATCCTCTCAGTATATTGTTGATCTGGACTAGAAACTCCCAGTCCGTTTTCCACACCTTCACATTGCAAAAAGCTTTGATCTCAAACAGGAATCTGCTCCTCAGGAGCATTCTTTGTCTCCTCACAAGAGCACCTGTTATGTCTAGTTGAAGATTCAGTATGGGAAAATCTGCAGGGAAGTATCTTGTTGACCCCAAAGATCAGGGTTCCAATGGGTAATGAAGCTCTGGAGTGAAGTCATTGGGATTGACCTTGGGAGAGATCCTCACTGGTTGAGGATGGTGCAATGGAGGGTTTGCAGTTGCAAGTATGATGGGCTCATCTTTGCTACAATCTGAACGAGCTTTCAGCATGAAAGGCTGGTTTTGTGGAAGAACAGTGCATGATATGATGATATGAAGGAGGCAGTGGTGAAGAGGGATTGGAAGGAGAGGGATATAAGGTGGGATAATTCACAAAAGGTGATGGTGAATCTTGAGAGATAGACACTTTCAGTAATCCATAAGGTCTTTGAGGATGTGTTTGGGCAGGATATTCTGCATGAAGATAAAAGGATTTTGATGATCCTCAAGAGAGTCCACTTGGTTTCTCCTAATCACATTTCTTTCTATGTGATAGTGTACCTCTGTACATTCAATAGTGCCTTGACATATAGGAGAGGGAATCTCAAAGGGAACTCCCAGTTCAACAATGGTGGCAGAGAATTTGTCAAGAGGACAGGGTTGAGTGCCAAATTGTTGTTGTTGACTGAGTTGAGCAGGAGTAGACAATCAAGGGATAGGATTAGGGGGTATAGAAACTGTAGGTGGTTGAGGGTGAATATGAACCTCTTCAATTGCTCATTCGGCAACTGAGTAAGAGAAGGTATGAGCAAAATTCACAGCATGGAAACAGAATGAGAGGTGAATGACCTCCTCTTGTCTTTGAATGACAAGGTAACCACCTTCTACAGTGTAGATGATGAGCTTGTTAAGAGCAAGAATAGGGTCGCCATTGGCAGCTGCAACATATGTTAGGCATAAAAGTGAGAGCATATGTAAGATCATGAGAACCATCCAGGATTCTCCAGGTGTGACAGAAGGCATGATTAACTCCATAAAGATGAGAGTTCAGTGGCCCTAGCTAGGATGCAAGATATCTTTCAACAATAATGACCTAGCCATGTCAAGTGGGGCTCATAACATTTTGGGAATAAACCTGAATTTGCAGGTTAAGGAAGAAAGACATGTGTGAATCTACTCACACATATGTAGGCGGAAAATCTGATATGTGGAAATCAAGAATAGACCATCCAACTAGAGAGTCAAAGACAATAGTTGGGAGGAACAGCTCAAGGATAAGGTGGCTCAGTGAAGAAATCACTGTATAAGACTCTAAAAAAAGAAGGGAAAGAATGGCCAGAAGGGCCTCCCTGTTATACATCTACAGCAAAGACTGTACCTACAGAATAAGCCATGGTATCTATAGTAGAAAACCAATAGCAGTAATGAAGTCATGATGAATAGTGTAATGGCTCCATGATCATCTGGTATGATATTGTAGTCTAGACCCTATACATAAATGAATATCTCAACAGATCATAAGACGAGCCTAGAATCTTGGTTATATAATTTGAATATGAAATAAGAATACCAAGATTCTCAACAGTCAGTTCCCTTGTGCTTAACAGTGCTGATCTTATTGGTCTAAGTGTCCTTTGGGGCACTGGTGCCAAAGCCTTGCAACATATGGCACTGGTTCCAAGAGAGGATTGTGGCCTGCTGTATGTATTTCCTCAATAAACAGGGTTTTGGGTTTCCAGTTTTTGCCCTTGGCCTATACAATCATCTGCACTACCACATCCATGGATGCTGGGGGTTTGGCCAGCAAGAGCATGGTCTGAATGTTCAATGAGAATTGATACCCAGCCTGCTTGAGACAAGAAAAGAGGATGACCATCTTGTTGAGAGATGACACAGGATGAGAGGATAAGGCAATTTTAGTGTCAAAGAGCTCCTTGAAGAGGACAAAAGTGCCAGAGATCCCAGGGGTGTTGTGGGTCTTCTTGAAAACCTTGAGGAACTCCATGGTAGTGGACTCCTGACCATACTTTTGTCAGAGGGACTTCAAGAGATACAGCTTGATGGAGCCAATGATCATGTCACTGGCCTTGACTCCATTGGATGTAGAAATCCCACTGGTCCTTTATCAAGTTGACATTGACTGTTGGCTTGGTGAAATCAATGACCTAGGGGCATCCAGTGAACTAGATGTATGCCATCATGGCAGGCCACCATTGCATCCAGTTGGTTTCATTGAAGATGGGAATTTGAGTGAAGGAGGAAGAAGGCATTATTGAATCTACAATGTGGATGTGTCAGCATTTCAAAATGACATAGTCCATACCAGTACCTTGCACAGTATGCAGTGAGACATATTGCCATCATTCAAGATTTATCTGGATGCAGCATTTCTGCACAGTGGTCTATATGCAGCATTTCCATGTAGTAGAAGAACCAGCTGTCTAGTTTGCAGACACTGCAGCCATTAGGTACAAACATCACAGTTCACTAGACAAAGCTCATAACCAGTTGAAGTAGCTATTTACTACAGGAGTAGACTAGCCTGAGAAGAGGGAAGACTAGCTCACTGGTTGTATCAACATTAGATGGCATGATGTGGTTACTGAAACATATGTTATTAGAACTCACTTATACATATAAGTAATAGTGGTAACCTTTAATGCTACACTACAGTAATAATAAGAATATAATGTTGAACAGTAATAGATATGTATTCAACACTTTGACATGTTGAATGCCAGAGATGGAAGTGAAGGCTCCTCAAAATGAGATGCAAGCAGATTCTCCAATCCTGGAGGCAGAAAGCCCTGCCACAACCAGAATCAAGGCACTTGTCACAAATAGTCATTTGAATATACATACTCCCATGCCTGTGATCACCATGGGTGTAGAGGAGCTCACAGATGTCCCGATTGCTCAAACTCAAGCCTTAATCAGGAACTCAGTAGGGGGCCAATGTTTAGGAGACATTTTGTGTGAGACCCAGTTGCAGTTGTGAGAAGCAGAATAGTGCACTGGACTGAATTTGTTGAGCCATTACCCACTGTTCCACCTTCTGAACTGAACAATCTTGAGGTCTTGCAAATTATTGAGACAAATCCCCATCTTTTCCACATCATCACTTCTATCCATGTTGACTGCTTTGAGTCCCTTCTTAGTAGTCATCCCAACCAGTTATGCACTGTGTGCTGGGGGTTTTGGCTCTTTGCCAACACCCAATGGGAAATGGTCTCTCATTTGGGACAACTCTCTGCACACCCCTAAGACATCAGAGGAGTCATACTTTCTCCAGGAACAGATTGACAAAAAGGTCATATTGGGTTGCTTCTCAGCTCTCTTTGGGGCAGACTTGCTGCCAGGAATGTATAGCATTCCTATACATGCTGTACTCAAGCCTAATAGCACCAAGTTGTACCTTGTCACTGATCACTCTGCTGGTCAGGATGCTTTAAACAACATGATTTCATATGAGGACACCACTGGTGTTACCCTCAACAATGTCCAGGATCTGGGCAATGCTCTTTGCCATTTTCATCAACAAGAGCCTGATCTCAACCTCATCCTCTGGAAAGCAAATACATATGTATTTCTGAGGCATATAGGTGCATGCCCATGTGCCCACTATGACAGATCAAGTAGGTGGTCTTATTTTCTTTGTGGATTGCTGCAATGTGTTGGGGGTCATGCCTCAGCATATATGGCATGCCATTACATATGTCATGGTCATCTGGATCATTGTCATGAAGGATTTCATGCACTTTCTGTACATCTATGTCATG
Source organism: Aureoboletus auriporus (assembly GCA_038089615.1). Taxonomy (NCBI): domain Eukaryota; kingdom Fungi; phylum Basidiomycota; class Agaricomycetes; order Boletales; family Boletaceae; genus Aureoboletus; species Aureoboletus auriporus. Next base: position 6,453 of record JBBPLF010000944.1, read on the forward strand.
GTCATCTGGATCATTGTCATGAAGGATTTCATGCACTTTCTGTACATCTATGTCAATGACTCCTTTTCTGCACAGAAGAGGAGCAAAGAACCCTTTTACAAGTGCTATGACAAGGAGCTTCCATCCAACCTTACTAGGCTACTACAGCTCTGGGATTTCATTGGCCTGCCTCATGAGGAGTGCAAATAGGTCTTTGGTGACCAGCTTCCCATCATTGGCTTTCACATTGACCCCAATCTCATGAGGATGTACATCTGAGGAGTCCAAGCTCCAGCTCATCATAGCTGTTTGAGATTTTGCTCTTCATGGTTCAAGGCATCCTTTGAGGGATTTCCAGTGTGTTGCTGGCCACCTCAACTGGGCACTCAATGTCTACCCCTTCCTTCATCCTGGCCTTTGTGCCCTTTATGCCAAGACAGCTGGCAAGCTCTTCCAGAAGGCTCTCTTATGGGTTAATTGAGATGTAAAAAGAGAACTCACCTAGGTAGTCAACCACCTCCTTCACTCTGATGGCATCTACTTCCTTTGCTCCATTATCTGGTCATATGATGACCTCTCACCCTCAGTTCTTTGTGTTTACTGCAATGCTTCTCCTTTGGCCATGGGTATCTGGTATCCTTCTCTGGGAAAGGGGCTTCAGTCACCAGCTGCCCAGATCTTTGCTGACCATGGAGAGTCCATCTTCTTCTATCTGTATGTATGTTGAGCCTCTGTGTGTCTGTGCTGCCATCCTTGATGCTCCACCTTGTTTGGAGCCTGAACAACATCTTGCTGTCTTCACAGACAACCTCAACACTGTCAAGCTCTTCAATTCCCTCTCAACACTACCAGCATTCAACTGGTTGCTAATTGTGTTCTTAGTTGAGGCTTTTACTTCAGAGTGTTCCATGCCCCTGGTCTTCACAATGAGATTGCTGATACACTCTCTCATCTTCAAAATGATCAGCTTGTTTCTCAGCATCCTGAGTTGGTCATCTCTGCCTTTCAACCCCCTCAATCTTTGCTGAGGGCAGCTTCCTTATGAGCCTTAAGCCTTTCTCAAAGGCCAGGCAACCTCCCAGGGCTGCTTGGTTGATGAAGCACCTTTTTGTTGAACGCTCTGTCATTCTTGGTTATGCTCTTGATTGCTCCACTCAGTCTGTCTACTCATCTGCTCTCAACTCCTATCTCACCTTCTGCCAACTACACCACTTCAACACAGATCCTACTGTCAACACTCTATCTCAAGACATTGATCCTCACTCTGTTTGCTCTTATCTTGCTGGCATTGTGTTAGAACTCAAACCTTCCTATCTCTCTGTTTGCTCCAGTAGGTATTTGCCTCTGGTTGTGTGCACACTCAAGGGTGCTATGTACCATTTTTCTGGTCCTGTGCACCAGAAGTTGCCCCTCACTTGAGATGATCTCAAGCATGTCCATGATCATCTTCCAAGGCCACTCTCTTATGACAACTTCCTCTTCCTCATCATCCTTATAGTTGGCTTTTTTGATCTACTGTGCTTGGGGGAGCTTGTACAGCCTGACACTACAAGGCTTCATTCCAGTAGCAAGATCTCCTGGAGGCATGATGTTCAAGTTAATCTCACATCATTCTCATTTCTGTCCTTCAGTCCAAGACTGACACACTGTTTGAGGGGGATCAGGTCATCATTCAAAAGAGCACTATTGCTTCTGATCCATATGCTATGTTCAAGAAGTATCTTAGGTCTTGTGACTCCCATTTTGCATTGTTTCCACAGTTATGGCTGCATTATGATGGTTCTGTGCCTACTTGTGCTTGGTTCCTGTCTACATACTTTCTTTCCTTGTTCAATTGGGGATCATTTTATATGAACTGGTGGCACAACATCTCTGGCAGCTGCTGGTGTTCCCTCCTCTTAGATTCAAGTCTTTGGAGGGTGGAAATCTGATACCTTTGAGCACTATATTTGTCATCACCCCATCTTGTTGCAGGCTATACTGTTCTATGGTCAGTCCATTCATGACCCCCCTTTTGCTGATGTATCATGATTAGCTTCATCAATTTTCCCATCAAATCTCTCTTTCTCTTTTCAACACCATATCTACTTGTATACTTCCCTCCCTCCCTTTCCATCTTAACAGCATTTTACAGTGTTCCTAGTGGCTCAGCATGTATTTTATGTGCCCTGTGTTAATGCTGGGCATCAGAATGTAGCACAGCGTACACTCAAAGCAGTATGAAGACTTGTGTGAGCGAAGCAATAGAGTGTCTCACTTCCCAATGTGCACACTTGGGGCTTGTGGATATGCTAAGTAACAATGCTGGATTGCATAGAACTAGCTGGGGAAATACAGGACAGAATAACTGCTACTTATACTAGCTAAGTGCTGTATATTCCTATATGCACAGTAACTGTGGTATTTACTGCACACTGTGTAAGGCAGGGAACACAACAGGATAGCTGTTAGAACTATATGAACAGATGTAACTCCAGCAAAGTCCGGAGCAGACAGAGTTTTGGCAGGACTTGGCTTCAGCTTGTATGCTGCACCCTTACTGAACCTGGAGGTCCCAAATTTGTTGGAGGTTGGAGGTTGGAGGTCATGAGAACTGTTAGAGGTTCAAGTGTATGAAGGGGGAAAGACAGAGATGGAGATCGGACAGAGACCAGGAGGTCAGAGCAAGGAGAGGAAGGTAGTTCGATTCAATATTTGACTGAGGTTACAAAAAGAGTACAAAGGGGTTTATATACAGAGATTGGAAGTGTCTAAGGGTCGGAATGACAGACAGAGAATGGAGGTATAAGTACAGAATGACAGGCGGAGAATGAAACAGGGAAAAGTGATAGTCAGGGAAACTAGGGACGAGTGACAGACATAGAATGGAAAGTATGTACAAGATGACATCGGAAAAATATAATAGTATAAATAAAAGAGTCCGGAGTCTGGAGATACCTGAGTGTGCAAGAATGCACTGGAGTTGTCACAGGATAACCAGAGTTGCATTGCAGTGACTGGAGTTGGACTTGGATGAAATCTGGGATATGACAATAGCCATGAGATGGTAGTTAGTGGATATGAGTCATTACATCAGGAAGGCAATGTTGAGGAGAAGAATGTAGTCTGTTATGGTTCCAAAGCACAAATAACCAGAAGAGCAAGTATAAAATGTGGTTCTGCACAGTTCCTGTTACACTTTACTCAGGTAGAGGTAAGTGTAGACCTGGTCAGTTCAAGATTCTGTCAATAATGAGGAGTTTCATCAATAATGGGTTCAAGGGTTCAAAGATCCTTCCAGTGATAGACAAAAATAGGTGATTTCAAGGGGTTTCAAAGGAGTGTCCACTCAGAGTAGAATGAGGACTTCAAGGAGACAAGGGATCCAAGGGATCGAGGGATGATGTCAAGGTATATGCTATTCCAGGTAGGTCAAGTGTGAGGTACATTGTTGATATCATAGGGTTTATATATGAAAAGGAAAAGAGGAGTTACTAAGCAATAGAATGTGAAGGAACTTCTAGGAAAGTATTGGTAATATACAGCAATTTTTGGAAATGAAGAGAAAGATGTCAAGTGGGCTGTACAGCAAGACATGTGTCTGATAGGAACACATGGAAAGGTAAGCAAGGTGACAAAGAGGGAAAATAAATAGGGGTGAGTCATAACAGTTTCTAGAGGTTCCATGTGGTTCCAATTGAAGGTAGCAGTGTCAAATGTGGTTCTGAATGGTTCCTAGTGGTTCCATGTGGTTCTTGTTGAAGATAAAAGTATTAAGTGTGGTTCTGAGTGATTCTGGTAGGAAGGTGAAGTTATTAGAAGGGGAAGGATGACGAGTGTCTAGCAAAGACACAAGAAGAGACAATTAGTCCATAAACATAGGGAAAAGACAGATCGTAGGGGAAAACTGTAACATTACCCCCTTTGTAATGCTGAAGCACCTGCTCAGCAATCTGGTCCATCAATATCTCCCTTGTTGACCTTGTAGTTGGTGAAATCAAGATCCCCATCAAGAAAGCCATCATCATGGTTGAGCCTGTTGTAAAATGGGCAATTGGCATGAATGTGTCGATACTCACTGCATTCTCTGCATTGTCATCAAGAGCACTTGGCCTGGATATGCCCTGGGGCTTGTTTATGGCACTGGGGGTAAATATACTTCCTGCAGAAAATTTGAACATGATCTGCCTTTCCACATTGGTGACAATGGAGGTGTTTCTTTGGGGAACATGCTAGGTAGTCCAGGACATCAGAGGTGTTGACATTGATGGGGTCATGTGAGGATCCTTCTCTGTCCAGAGACGCATGTTTGGTCCCTTGAAAGAAGTTGAGTATGGGACAAAGAGTGTTCCCGAGGGTATTTAGGATTGCTTGAGGGAGTCTCAGAGGTAACACAGTCTCATGGTGAGCAAGAGCTCCTTACTGCATGTCCTCAGGGGCAGAAGTGGGGGGGAGCAGGTGACAACCAGAGAGTTTTCTGAAATGTTAGAGGTATCAGAGGCATGGATGTCAATTTTGGGAGACTTGGAAACTGAAGTGGAGCGGAAAAGTACATTCATTCTGGGGAATGTGGAGGGGGTGTTAGATTCATTGATTTGCCGTCGTAAGATCGTGCAAGCGAATCGTAGGACAAATAACGCTGAGGATATAACCACTCTCTCTAGCGCTTCTTGAGAACTGAGAGCACTTGATACGTGGCTCCAGATGTTGGTGTGATGAGAAACCTCAAAGCATTGTCACACACAAGTACTTCGGGAGACCAGATATTGCATAGGAAAGTACTAGAGGAGAGAAGTACATCCAAGTGCATAGAACTGGCTGAGGAAATGCCAGTGAAGAGAGTAGACTACTTATACTAGGCTGGGAAGCTGCATAAGGCAGTAGCTGCAGTATGTGCTGCATAAAGCAATGCATAAGCTATGTGTGCTGTGTGGGGCAATGCGAGCTGTGCGAAGTGATGCATGCTGCGCGGTGATGTGTGCTGCGCGGTGATGCGTGCTGCGCGGTGATGTGTGCTGCGCGGTGATGCGTGCTGCGCGGTGATGCGTGCTGCGCGGTGATGCGTGCTGCGCGGTGATGCGTGCTGCGCGGTGATGCGTGCTGCGCGGTGATGCGTGCTGCGTGGGCTGCATAGGGCAGTGGGAGCTGCGTGTGCTGCATAAGGCAATGCAGGGTAATCTAGATGGGATCGGGAGATGTGACGACAAGAGGGGAAAGGTCCGTAAGGTAAGGGAAGGTTGAGTGTGACTCAACAGGGGTAGTGTGACTCAACAAGTGTTCATCAGGACGTTCGTCAGGAGTGACTTGACCGGTGCATCAGGTGTTTGTCAGGATGTTCATCAGGATGTGTGTCAGGCATGACTTGACGGGTGAGGCGTGTAAGCGAATGTGAGGGGTAGACCCTTGTCCTAGGCATCTACATTCTTCCTCCGAATGCAAGGCGGAAGGTTGATCGAAGAGGTGAAGAGAAAAATGAATTGTCCGGGCACCAACCTGGATCGTAACAGGGGGTACCTGGAGAACTGAGAATGGGGTCCTTTCTGTAGAGACTGGGGTGTCAAGATGGGGATCAAAAGGTATAGCATATGGTGCTTCCCCTAGTTCTGTACTCATGGACACTCATGATATCAAAGAATGGCTCCACAATGGGTCAGAGCAGGTTCTCATCAATGCAGTCTATTAAGTTTCCAAATCCTTCCTCATAGAGGAGGTCCAGGGTAAGGAAACAGTGTTGTCAATGCCAGTTTGCATAGTGGACATCAAGGGTTCAGGAGAGTCATGGGAAACAAGTTGGTGGGCAGTGAGGTAAATGATCTGGTAGGTTCTAAAAAGAGTGCAGAGATTTTTGGTTTTTTTATCGTAGTTATAACACAGGTCTAGTTCCATGTGCAGAGAGAGGGCTAGGATAGTTAAGATGGAGGCAAAGAGGATTCTTCTCAAGTGGACAGGGAGATGATTGGAGTATACAACATAGGGGTAGGATAGTTGAAGGCAATTATTTTATGCCATGAGGGATTTGTAGGTGAGAATTGCTAGGTCATGATTTGTAATGCCAAGGACGATTATTGTACTTCCTGTTACAGAAGTACTGGTGTTTGAGGGGATGAGACAGTGGAAGATCATTGCAAAAGAGGAAAAAGAACTTGTAGAAGGGAAGATCTGGTTGGAATTCAAAGTTCCTCTTGTGGAGCATTTGCTGGGGAAAAGTCTCTCAGTCAGGAGGCCTTATATTCATCTAGAAAGGTTTGCATGTGTTTGAGGTTTCCCTCTGATTCCCAAGTGTTCTCTGCTGCAGAGTATCCTTTCCAGGATACCAGATACTGCCTTCATCCTCGTGTTCCAGGATGTGAGAGGATAGAGTCAATTTTATATTCCTCTTCTCTACTAATCAGCTTGGGCAGTGGACCTGAGAAGTTAGGGCCATGTTCCGCAGTCTTTCAATAAGGAGATAGAAGGGAGGCATGGAAGACATCATGTATCTTCCAGGTTGATGGCAGTTGAAGGCAGTACAATATAGGGGAGATGATTTGTGTGATTTCAAATGGCCCTTCTCATTTGGAGGATAGTTTTCTTGATAGGTACTGAAAATGTAGGTTCTTTCCTTCCAGCCACACCATGTTTCCAACCTTCCAGGGGTGGAATCTAGAGGAGGTTCGTTCCTTCATGATCGGTTGGGATTTTTCATGTGCAATGAGGGCTTCCCATTGGGCTTCCTCTAGTTTGGACAGGCAAGTTTCTAAGATGGGGAGGAATGTCTTTCCAATTGGAGAATAGGAGTGGGGTTCATATCCAAGGATGAGGGAGAAAGGGGATTTTTGGGTGGAGGAGTGTGTTAGATTCGTTGATTTGCCATTGTAAGATCGTGCAAGTGAATTGTAGGTGTCATATCCCAAATATTTCCCAAGTCCAACTCCGGTCCTCCGTTCTCTCCTCCGATCAGTTCATGACAACTCCAGCGCATTCTCGCACACTCCGTACTTCTGTTCCTCTGGACATTCTCTCTTTAGTATAGTTCCATTCTTATGCTGTTCTCCATTCTGATTTGTAATACCTCCGAATACCGGTGCTCGCTTAGCAGCACTGCTCCAGCTATGT
>JBBPLF010000945.1:0-13481 GCA_038089615.1 Aureoboletus auriporus
AGGACTTCAAGGAGTCCAAAGGCCGGACCACCAACTCCACCTCCTCATCCAAGCTGAATCTTTTCTTGAAGCTAGGGAAAGATGGCAAGCTCACTGCAAAAGAGCGCAAGCGCAGGTTCAACAATAAATTGTACATGATCTGCAGTCGCGCTGGCCACATGGCTAAGGATTGCTTGAAGTCCAGTTCCAAGGCTTTGAAGACTCATGCAGTTTCTACTGCAACTTCAGAAACTAAATCAGAGGTCTCCTTGAAGACAAAAAAATAGTCCATGACCTCCATGACTTTGCACAGGAAGGAGGTTGCATTGAACCTGACTGTGCACCCAAGGAGATCCATCTCAACATGTCTGCATTTTTAAATCTGAAATCACTTATGCCCTCCATCTCAATCTTTTCGCATTACATTCCTGCTTTCTCTGTGCTTGTAGATTCAGGATCCTCCAATTGTTTCATAGATACAAGCTTCATCAATAAACACAGTCTTTCCACTGACTCCATTCCTCCATTACAACTCCATTTTTTCAATGGAACCATGAACTCTGTTATCACTCAAGCTCTCAACCTATCTATCTGCTTCCAAACCAGTGATATCACTCTGACAACATTTTATGTCACTCCACTGGATGACTCCTGTTCCCTTGTTCTAGGACACAACTGGCTCACTCACTACAATCCATTGATTGACTGGGTTTGAGCAGTATCTCATTCTGTACACCTGAACAGTCCTTGCCAGCATCTCTGAGCTCAACTCTGCAGCCTCCAAACTTACCTTCTCCAGCTGATCCACTATCTAATCCACCACGTTTCTCCAATTGAAAGGCATCTCCTATCACGATCATCAGTGCACCCACTGTTGAGCTTGCATGTCACCTTGAAGGCTCTGTTCAATTCAATATGCAAATCCATCCCCAAGGGAGTGATCTCCATGCCTTCTCCATTACTCCAGAAAAGGCCAATTTCTCCAGAGTACCTCCAGACTACCACGACTTCGCTGATGTGTTTAGCAAAAGCAAGGCCTCCATCCTTGCTCTCCATCGCGAACATGATCTGAAGATTGACCTGGAGGAAGGTATTTCACCTTCCATTGGTACCACACACTCCCTTTCCCCATCGGAGCTTGAATCCATCTGTGCATTCCTTGATGAGCACCTAGCAATGGGTTTCATCCATCCCTCATCCTCCACTCATGCTGCTCTGGTTCTCTTTGTCTGCAAAAGGATGGTTCACTCCACCTCTGTGTTGACTTCTGAGGACTCAATAAAATTACAAGAAAGATTGCTATCTGCTTCCCTGTATTACCAACCTCCTAGTGTTAACGCTGGGCATCGGAACATAGCACAGTGAACACTCGAAGTAGTTTGGAAACTTGTTATGGGCAAAGCAAAGAGAAGAAGAGTCTCACTATCCAATGCGCACACTTGGGGCTCATGGATGTGCTAAGTAACAACGCTGGATTGCATAGAACTAGCTGGGGAATACAGGTCGAATTGAGTAGCTACTTATATGAGTTGTGATACTGTGCAATCCTATGTGCGCAGCAAGGGCTATGTTGCTGTGTACTACGTAAGGCAGGGTGTGCAGTATCTTGGCTGTGTGAATGAATAAGGGATCACGAGTCATCACATAAGGAGAGTGATGAGGAGGAGGAATTGGTCCGTTATGTAAGGCAATATGGTTCTGAAGGGTTCTGAAGAAATCCCTGTGGTTCCAGTAAAAAGTAAAAAGGTTGAATGAAGGAACAAAGTGTGAATGTGGTTCCAAAGGGTTCCAATCGAAAGTGAAAAGGTTAATGGGGAAATGAAAACGAGTGTCTGGCGAAGACATGAGGGGAAATAATGAGTCCATAGATGTAGGGAAAAGATGGGTCATAAGGGAAAATTGTAACATTACCCCCTTCATAGCGTTGAAGCACCTGCTCAACAATCTGGGCCGTCGATGTCTCCCTCGTTTGTCTCATAGTTGGTGGAGTCAATGTCCCCATCGGAAAATCCGTCCTCTTGGTCAAGACCATTGTAGACTGGGCAATGGGCACGAATATGTCCATACTCATTTCACTCCACACATTGTTGACAATGGCACCTAGCCTGTACATATCCAGGGGCCCATTTGTGACACCAAGGGCAAACATACTTCCCACAGAAGATTTGAACGTGGTCCGGCTTCCCGCATTGATGGCAGTGGAGTCATTTCTTAGGGGGGCGCATTGGGATAATGGAAGTATTGATGTTAATGGGGTCTCGAGACGTGCCTGCCCTGTTCAAGGAAGCCGACCTAGTTCCTTGAAAGGAATGAAGTATGGGGCAAAGGGTATTCTCTAACATAAGTAGGGTTGTTGGGGGAAGTCCTGGAGGTAACAAGCTCTCATGGCGAGCAAGAGTTCATTGTAGCATGTCCTCAGAGGCAGGAGTGGGTGAATGGATAGCAACTGGAGAGTTTTCCGAAACGTTGGAGGGAGTGGGGGCATGGGTATCGATTTTAGGAGATTCTGGAATGGAGATTGGAGTGGGAAAGTATGTCTGCTCAGGGGAGTGAGGGGGTGGGATCTGGAGAATGGGGAAAGGGGTTCTTTCAACAGATACTGGTGTGTCCAGATGGGGGTTGAAAGGTATGGCACAAGGAGCATCACCTATGTAGATCCTGTATTCGTGGACGCTCATGATGTCAAAGAAGGGCTCCACAATGGGTCAGAGTGGGTTCTCGTTGATGCGGTCTACTAGGTGTCCAAATCCTTCCTCATAAAGGAGGTTGAGGATGAGGGAACGTGCTTCATCTACTCCAGTTTGCATTATGGATGTGAATTGTTCTGGAGAGTCGTGGGGAACGAGCTGGTGGGCAGCAAGGCGAATAATCTGGTACGTTCAGAAGAGGGAGCACAAGTCCTTAGTTTTCTTATCATAGTTGTAGCGCAGGTCTAGTTCCATGTGCAAAGTAAGGGCAGGGGTAGTCAAGACGGAGGCAAAGAGAATTCTTTGCAAGCGAGGGGGAAGATGGTTGGAGCAGATATAGTAGGGGTAAGGTAAGTCAAGGTGGTTCCGTTGGGCCATGAGGGATTCATAGGTTCCTCTGGCCATGATACAGTTGTGATGTGTAGTCAAAGAGGGGGATTGTTGGGTCATGATTCATAGTGCCAGGGACGGCTGCTATACTTCCTGTTACAGAAGTATTGGTGTTCAAGAGGATGGGACAGAGGGAGGTCGTTGCGATAGAGAAAGAAGAATTTGTAGAAAGGTAGACCAGGTTGGAACTCAAAGTTTCTCTTTCGGAGCATTTACTGGGGGAAGTCTTTTGGTTGAGCGGACTTATATTCATTCAGGAGTGTTTGTGCATGTTGGAGGTTTCCCTCTGGTTCCCAAGTGTTCTCTGCTATGGAGTATCCTTTCCAGGATACTAAATACTGCCTTCGTCCTCGTATTCCTCGATGTGAGAGAATGGAATCTATTTCATACTCTTCTTCTCTGCCAATCAGCTTGGGCGGTGGGTCCAAGAAGTTGGGGCCGTGCTCTGCAGTTTCTTGATAAGGGGATAGGAGGGAGGCGTGGAAAACATCATGTATTTTCCAGGTTGGTGGCAGTTTAAGGTGGTAGAATACAGGGGAGATAACCTGTGTGATTTCAAATGGTCCCTCTCGTTTAGGGGACAGTTTTCTTGATAGGTACCTCAGTCGAAGGTTTCTTCCTTCCAGCCAAACTTTGTCACCAACTTTCCAGGGGTGGAACTTAGAAGAGGTCCGCTTTTTCATGATCCGTTGGGTTTTCTCGTGTGCAGCAAGGGCTTCCTGTCTGGCTTCCTCCAATTCTGATAGGCGTGTTTCCAAAGCAGGGAGGAACATCTTTCCGATTGGAGGATAGGAGTAGGGTTTGTATCCCAAGATAAGGGAGAAAGGGGATTTCAGGGTGTAGGAGTGAACGGTGAAATTATGGGAGAACTCTGCCATGGGGAGTAGTTCTGCCCATTGTTCTGGGTGTCCGTCACAGAATATGCATAGGTAGGTTTTGAGTTCCTGATTTACTCATTCAGTTTCTCTGTCAGTTTGGGGATGGTATGTGGACGAGAGTTTTAGATCATATTTAGGAGTCTGGCAAGTTCTTGTGCAAAAGTGGATGCAAATTGGGGTCCTTTGTCAGAGATGTACTGTAATAGTCATGAAGTCTGTAGTGTCAGAACACATTAGTAAAAAACAATTGGGTGACTCTAGCGGCATCAATGGTTTTGTGGCAGGGGATGAGAATTACCCCCTTAGTATGGCCACGATTGACCATGACCATGATAGAGTCAAAGGTGAGGGAAAGGGGGAGGTCCGTGATGAGGTCAACAGAGACCTGTTGGAAAGGGTGAGTGCAAGTCGAGGGAAGGGGGGTCAGCGCTGGTGTGGTAGGGTGGGTGTTTACTTTGTTAGCCTGGCAAACTGCACAACCTTGGATGAATTTGCAGATGAAGGTGGTCATGCCAGGCCACCAGTAATCGCATTGCATCAGGTTGGTATTGCAGAATATTCTGCCATGTCCTCCACGGTCATTTTCATGTGTGAGGCGGACAAGTCCCTGTCAAGCTGGTTCCAGAATATAAAGTTGGTGTTTGTAGTGTAGCATCCCATCTGTCTAATCCCAGTTGTGTGGTTGGGACTTGGTGATCAAGGGAGTGCCCTCGTTAAGTGCCTTAAGGGCAGTGACAACCAATGGGTCAGATGGGGTGGATTCAGCAATTTTCTCAACCAGGGCAAAGTCGAAGGTGCAGATGAATATGTCCTCAGGGAGGTGGGTAGCTTCCTGGTTATCAGTGGAAGTGTCCACTGTGTCTCGTCGAGATAGAGCGTTGGTGGGTCCCATTTGTGTCCCCGGCATGGAGGAGAAGTGGAGATCGAAGTCTTGGAGGAACAACATCCATCACACCTGTCTCCTAGAGAGTTTCTGTGGTTCCTTGAAGTATGCAAGGTTTTTGTGGTCAGTAATGACCATTACTGGGAGTCCTGTTCCCTGTAAGTAGTGTTTCCATTCTTCCAGAGTGCGGATGACTCCGAGAAGTTCTCAATCGTAGATGTCATAGTTCTGTTCCGTGGGTGTCAGGGTTTTAGAGAGATAGGCGCAAGGGTGTAGATTGCCATTACTATCAGTCTGCATGAGGACAGCTCCTATAGCTGTTAAGGAGGCATCGGTCATAATGGTGAAGGTTTTTGCAACATTTGGCATTTGGAGGACAGGTTTCTGGGTGAAAGTTTGCTTGATGGCCAAGAAGGCTTCATTGCACTCTTTGGTCCATTCCCACTTCACTCCCTTCCTGGTTAAGTTGTGTAGGGGTTTTGCCTTGGTGGAAAAGTTCGAGATGAACTTTCGATAGAAGTTGCAGAATCAGAATCAGATAAACGATCGAACTGCTTTAACCGATCGGGGGGGTTGCCATTCATAGATGGCCTGTAGTTTTACCAGATCCATCTGGATCCGATCTGCTCTGATGATCATTCCGAGATATTCCACCTCCGCTTTATCAAAGAAACACTTTTTCAGTTTCAAGGATAAATGGTGTTCTCAGAGTCTTTGGAGGACTCGACGAGTTCATTCTTGGTGTACTATTGGGTCGTTAGAATGGATGAGGATGTCATTCATGTAGATGATTAACCATCCTTCAGCTAGGAGATCCGCAAAGGTGTGGTTCATCAGGGCCTGAAACGTTGCTGGAGAGTTACATATGTGAAAGAACATTACAATTGGTTCGAAGAGTCCCATGGGTGTTATGAATGTGGCCTTCCATCTGTCTTGCGGTTTGATGAGGATGTTGTTATATCCCCATCAGATGTCCATCTTGGTGAAGATAGATGATCCCTTGAGTTGGTCAATGAGGTCAGAGATGAGTGGGAGTGGGTAGGCATTTTTGATGGTATGGGAAGATACCAGTAATCCTGGCAAGGTCGTATGGATCCATCTTTTTTTGGTACAAAAAAAAAAGGGGATGCCTGTGGGGATTTGGATGGGACTATTTTTCCTGATTTCAAATATTCATTGATGAAATCTTTACAGGCCTCTTTCTCCTTGGGGTTCAAAAGGTATACCTTGGCTATCTTGGGTATGAAGGTTGTGTTGAGGTCCACTCCATGGTCAAATGGTCAAGAGGGTGGTAGTTCATCTCCTTCTCTTTTGGTGAAAACGTCGGCGAAATCTTTGTATTCGGGAGGAAGTGGTTCTTTTTTATGGGGTTCTTGGACCGCAAGTTTGGTGGCAAGGGTGGTTTTTCTGATAAGGGTTTCTATTCGGTTGTTGATTCTCTTTTTCCATAGTTTGGCTAGCTTCTCGTCGGGGTCCAGCTCTAGGTATCGGACGAGATACCTTTGGCACACAGCCATGGGGGAATCATGTCATGGAGTCTTGGGTTTATCCGGAAGGGCTACTTCTCTGGTTATCCAATTTATCACAGGGTTGGTTTTTCAGAGCCACATTATTCCAAGAATTAGGTTTTCTTTTCCACAATTGATAATGAGGAAATCTCTTTTCTCGTTCACTTCTCCAATCCAAAATGTGAGAGTCACTTTGTGGCGAATTATCCCTCCCATGTTTGGGGATCCATCCGCATTATGTGCTTTCTTTGGTTTGTCCAGTCGGATTTGTTTGTACCCTTTCTTCTTCACTAGATCGTGATCTATGAAGTCTTTGCTTGCTCCACAATCTATAAGGGCAAATGTGTCGATGATTTGATCATTTTCTTGTTCAAACAGTGAAATAGGAATTTGCATAGATTCACTGTTTGGATCGGATGAGAACACTGGTGCTATTATTTCAGGATGGGAGAGCGTTAACCCTTTCCTCCTGTTTAAAAATCCTTCTTTGGGATTTCTTCTTCATCAACCCGGGTTGTGGCAATGGTCTCTGGCTTGTCGATGTCATAGAGGATGTCAAATGTGCATACGAGTTCCTCCTCAGTAACACCCCTTTCCTTAAGGGTGTCCTGGTACTCTTTGAACTTGGTCTTTCTAATGTGTTCGTTCCTAGCAGGGTTCCTCTGTGGGCGAGGAGGGGCCCGGTTGTTGCTCTTTTCTTGTCCCTCTGGACATTGGTTTTGGTAGTGGTCTTTGGGACGACATCCTACTCGGTGGCACTTGAAACACTTGTTGTTCTTCATGTGTTTGGCTTTCTCTACTGGTGAAAGTCTGGTATAGTTGATGTGTATAGCGTCAACATCCATGGCATTTGGGTCTTTAGTAGGCCTTCCTTTGACCTGGAAGTCTACTCTTCATCCTTTTCGCAGATCTTCTATCCTCTTATTCTGAGCATGGAACACTCCGGAAAGTCTGAGCCATTCCACAAGTTTGTCAGGGAGAGGGTTGATGGAGAGGATCTTTGTGGAGATGTCTGGGTCCAGTCCTTTTATAAGATAGTTTATTTTAGTGATTTCATTGTCAATTCCCGCTATGGCCTCCGTGGCCTGGAAGGCAGTGATGTAGTTGGTGTATCCAGCATCACTCTTCCCTAGTTGTACCAGTTTGTCCAACTGATCCCTTGCTTGGTTTTTGTAATTGAAGGGGAAGAAGGTTTTCTCAAATAATTCCATAAGCTTGGTGAAGGAGAGGTCCTTCAACGTGTTGTTGGCAAGCTGGACATAGATTGATTCGGAGAAGGCGCTTCCTCGGCCTTTGCTCATCTTAACAAGGGTGGTTAGGACCTTGGCGTTTTCGTTATAAAACTTCTGATTCATGTTGAAGTAGGCGGTCATGGCCATCTTCCAATGTATAGCATCCTTCGGGTTCCCAGAGAAATCTACAGGCAGTCTGGCTTTAAGTTTAACATCTTTGTTTCCGTGATCTGACATTTCTATATCAGATGTTGTCGACCCTAATCCAATACTGGACACAGGCGCACACAGTTGATACTGACTAAGAGACAAGAGGAATTGAGGGGAAAGCTCAACGAGAACTTGACTGGAGTTCTCCGTTGAGAATGCATTGCTTATATACTAAAATACATGCTGTGCTATGGTCCGTGCGCGTGTGGCTATATATGTCTGCCCTAAGGTATGACGTCATAGAATGTTCTGGAATGATTACCTAAGAATGTCACATGACTGTGTGAAACAAAGTGGTCCGTGACTTGAAAATGCTAAGTCTGTGTCTGACTCTATTCAGCGCTAGGCGCTATATCACAAGAGATCAGATAAGATAAGATAAGATCGGAAAAGATTAGATAAGCGTAAAGTTGACAACATTACCCCCCTTCTAGTCCTCGACTTCCAGGTGAGAGAAAGGTGGATGTTCAACCGTTGTCAAATTTTCGAAAGGTTTAAATAAACCGTCAAAGAGAGTGCGCGTCATGTTGAGCCTGCGCGGGGTGGAGGGGTTAGACTTGTAAAAGTCCAAAATAGACGCCTTTGTGTTTTTAAGGTGAGACGCCGGTTCCCATGTGCAATCTTCTTCGTTTTCGCCCTTCCAATGGACGAGAAATTCGATGCGCCCACGCCGGAGACGAGAGTCGACGATGTAGTCAACTTCGTATTCTTCGTGCCCCTTGTCGGTTACGTCGACCGGCCCTGGGGTTGCCAAAGGTTGAGAAGGGAATTTTTCTAAATAAGGTTTGATGCGGCTAACGTTCACCGTCAGGTGAATGCGCATCATCTTGGGTAGAGCGAGCGTGTATGCGTTCGGTCCTGCCATTGCCGTAATTAAATAGGGTCCAATCCAGCGTTCCATCAGTTTCTTAGACTGCCTGGGAAGGCGGAGATTGGTTGTGGATAGCCAGACACGTTGTCCGACCGTAAAGGAAGGTGTGTCGGAGTGTAGCTCGTCTGCATGTTTCTTCATATCTGCCTGGGCCTTCTTTAGGTTATCCAGGGTTGTTTGAAGCTTAGTGGCAAAGTCCGTTGCTGCAGGGGAAGATGATGTTTTGGGCTCGATGCCCATTCGTGGTTCGTATGTTTTCGTCAACAAAAACGGGGAAGTGCCGGTGGCGGAATGAACGTGGTTATTATAGCTAAACTGGGCGATGGCTAGCCAATCTGCCCATTCATCTTGTTTTTCATGTGTGAAAATACGTAAAAACGATTGTAATTCACGGTTCAACCGCTCGGTTTGTCCGTCCGTTTGGGGGTGGAATGCCATTGACATGCGGAGTTTGATCGAAAGCATGGAACTCAGTTCCTTTATGAATTGAGTGGCGAATTGCGGACCGCGGTCGGAAACGATTGAAGACGGGAGTTCATGGTGTTTCCACACGTTATCCCTATATAACTTAGCGCTTCCCAGGGCTGTCACGGACTTGACCGTGGGAACAAATTCTGCTTCCTTGCTTAATTTATCGATTATGACTAAGACGGAATCGAAGCCATTGGAGAGGGGAAGGTCAGTGATGAAGTCCACGGAGATATCCGTCCATGGCTTCGTGGGAATGGGAAGGGGAATGAGTTTTCCGCTTGGGTGTTGAGCGGATCCTTTGGCCTGTGTGCAAGCCTCACATCTTTTGATGTACTCCTTGATATGATCGCGGAGGTTTTCCCAGATATAGGATCTGGAGATAAGGGCCCATGTGCGGTCCGTACCTCTGTGTCCTGCGAATACGGAATCATGGAAGAATTCCAAGATATCCTGCCATAATCGTCCTACGTTGGGAACGAAGATTTTGTCCTTGATGCGAAGGACGCCTTCTTTGTCTGCTCTAACTCCTTTTGGTAGTTCGTTCTCTTTTAGCAAAGCTACCGCCTCTTTCACTTTCTTCTCAAGAACCATTCCAGGGTCTGAGATTAAACCTTGTATCCATTCTCGTTTTAGCAAGGTTACCGCTTTGTTATCATTTTCGATGCCAATCGTATGGTCTTCTCATCTAGAGAGAGCATTGGCTTTTCCCATTGCGGTGCCTGGTTTATTAACCAGACGGAAATTGAACCTTGTCAAATATTGTTGCCAACGTGCTTGTCGGCGCATGAGATCCTGCGATTTCATGAAGTATTGGAAATTCGCGTGATCAGTCCAGATCTCAAATTGATGTCTAGCTCCTTCGAGGTAATGCCGCCAGACTTCTAATCCTTGTATTATTGCCAACATTTCTTTGTCGGCTATGGGATAGTTTCATTGAGTACTATCCATTGTGTGTGAGAAGAATCCCACAGGGTGCCAGCGTTCTTCTTTTTCTATTGAGAGGACACCTCCTGTGGCAAAATCCAAGGCGTCCGTTTCCATCCGGAATTGTTGGTCTATATCCGGGTAGGCTAGAACTGGGGCGGTGGTAAAAGCTTCCTTGAGCGCGTCAAAGGCACCCTGTTCTGCTTCTTCCCACTGCCACGCTTGTTCCTTTTTTGTGAGATCGTGTAAGGGTTGTGCAATCGCTGAAAAGTCTTTAATAAATCTTCAATAGAAGTTCGCTAGTTCCAGGAAACTTCTCACTCCTTTTACATTTCGTGGTGTTGGCCATCCTTTCACAACGTCCACCTTGCCGGCTTCCATTTTTATGCCGTACTCGTTTACTAACATGCCTAAGAACTCCACTTCTTTTGTGTGGAAGGTGCATTTCTCAGGCTTGATGAAGAGATCATTTTCTTTTAATCTCCATAGGACTTCCAAGACGATTCGGTCGTGTTCCTCGATATCGTCGGATTTGGTGAAAACCATTAGGTCATCGATGTAAATAATGACCATGCTGTCCATGTCGGCAAAGATCTCGTTCATCATCTGTTGGAATATACTCGGAGAATTGCACTGTCCGAAGTACATTACAAGAGGCTCAAAAACTCCTTTTGGTGTAACGAATGCGGCCTTCCATTCGTCGCCTTCCTTGATACGAATATTGTTGTACCCCCATCGGAGGTTCATCTTGGTGAACATCTTGGCACCCTTCAGCTTGTCCACTAGCTAAGAGATGAGTGGCAGCGGGTAGCTGTTCTTTATCGTCCACTCATTTAGGTATCGGTAGTCTTGCACCATGCGCTTCTTTCCATCCTTTTTTGGAATGAAGAACACGGGCGCAGCTTGTGGGGACTTAGAGGGTCGGATATATCCCTTCCGTAATTGGTCTTCGATGAAACTGTTGACTTCATCTACTTCTACGGGCGTCATATTGTACAATTTGCCTTTTTTGGGGACAAATCCTTCCTTCAAGTCGATGGCGTGATCCCATGGTTTCCTAATGGGGAGACGCTCCAATTCCTTTTTAGAAAAACAGTCCAGGTACTTGTGGAACTGTTTTGGCACTAACACCGCTGGGTTGTCATCGTCCTTTTTCTGTTCTAAGGACTTGATGGTGTCGTAGGCTCCATGGGCGATGCCTTGCTCTTGCTCGTCGAGGGAGCGCAAGAAAGCACCTCTTTCTGCCAGGAAGTGACACGCCGGTGGACAGCGTGAGAGTGTGACTTTGCCGGAGGGCCAGTCTATTTCCGGATTGTGGGTTTCAAGCCACTTATAGCTGAGAATGATTGAATTCTTTCCCAGCGATGTGACTTCTGCCACAACTTTCTCATGGTGTCCCTGATACTGGACGATGAGTTCGACAGTGTGCGTGATACTGCCTCCTTGATTTTTTGATCTGTCAACGTTAAACACGGGGATCGGTCGTGCTAGAGGTTTCATGGGTAGTTTTCTTTTACTAGCCCATTCCTTGTCGACAAAGATGCCGTTAGCACCACTATTGAGCAGTGCTTCAGCAGCATGCTGCTTATCCTTGGTTGTCGGGTGGAAAACTTCTATCTCCACCAGGACTTCTCTTTTTGGTTTTATGGACCTTACTAAGATCCATTCTGGGGTTTGTTCTGCAATAGATAACGTAATATTTTTTTCTTTTTCTGTATGGGAAATCAAGCCTGCATTTTCTGTGCAGCGTGCTACTTTTTGAGCCATCCCATCGGTCTTTGTAACTATGTTCTGTTCAGCGCTAGGCACTATATCAAGGGAACTAGTAGGTAATCGTACTACTGGTATTGTCCTAGTTAGGGAGTCGTCCTCAGGCGACGCTCCAATACATCGTAAATAATCAAACTTATTGTACATAGGAGAGGAAACATTGTGTATAGAGTCCTTTATAGGGTCCTTCGGCACACAAACACCCGGTAGGTTTATGCGCCGTATTCTTTTCCCTGGCTCTTCATTTCGACGTCGTATTCGTCACGGAAGTACGCCCTCATTTGAGCGTACTCATCGGAATTGTGGTCCGGGAGACCAAGCTCTTTGGAGTCCTTTTTGGGAGCCTTCTCAGAAGTCTCCACTGCACGGACTTGTTTATAGTCCGGGCATCTCCTTGCGTGACCACCTCCTAAGAAGTGGCACTTTGAACATTCCTTTTTAGGGGAACGACATTGTTTTGCTTGGTGGCCTTCCTTGCCACAGTTGAAACAGCCTCGTGTGACTGCTCCTATATCCATGGGCTCGCCACGGCCTCCGTAAGTGCGGCTACCAGAGCCGGACGCTTTTGGAGCGAAAGGTTCTCTTTTTTCAAATCGGAGCTCGTATTGCTCCAATGTGGTTCCGACTTCTTTGATGACCGTGAGGTAGTCATCAGGGTCGTCCTTTCTTTTGCCTTGTTCGAAAATAATGCACATTACGTTCTAGGAGGCAGCAGGCCTTGGAGTGGGAGGGTTCAGCCCTTAGGTACAGCTGTTCCCAATCAGTGAGGAAGCGGTGAATCCGCTCCGTATTGCCTTGTGTGCGCTTCTCCAGGAAGTGCATCGCCATGTCCTTGTCGAGGGAGGACCGGAATCTACTTTCAACCTTGACTTTGAAAGCTTCATAATTGGCGGGGCCCCACAAGCCGTCTGACAATCTTTGCAGTTTGATGTGAGCCCAAGCTCCAGCACCATTCTTGTCGCCTTCCTTAGGACCTATTCTCATGAGGATGGCGATGATCCTCTCTGAGTCCCTTGTGAACGTTTCCTGGTTTAGCCCCAGGTACGTTTTCATCTTGATCCACCATGTTTCGAATTCCGTGGGGACCCCTGAATAGCGGCCCGGGTCAGGGACCACTTCGACTTTTTTGGAGATTTTAAACTCCGTGTTTTGTGCATTTGGCCGGTTAAGTTTGGCCAGGACTGCGGTTCTTGCTGCCGCCGCAGCTTCGGTTTCAGCCGCTTGGGCCCTTGTAAGAGCGTCTTGAGCCCTCTGGTTGGCTTGTGCCAGTTGCGCCTGTAAGGCCACCAGCATTTGATTCATGTTGGCCATCATGGCCGCCATGTCGGGGTTTGTGGGGGGATCGACGTTCATGACGGGAACGGCGATGGGAGCGTGTGTCGGTGAGGATGGTGGGGAGTCTCGGAGGAACCTTTCTTCTTCGCTCAGATCGTCTGAAAGCGGGGTTCCTTGTCGCTGGTGGAACGACAGTTTGTGGGCGTGGGTAGAGAAGGTCTAAGTCGATCTCAGACCAATGAGGGATGGGAGCAGGTAGGATTTGTTTGAACTCGGCTACTGTGGCGTATGATGCGGTAGGCTCCAAGTCCCAGAAGATGTCGTGGACTTTGATGTATTCTCCATCGAAGAAAGAGTCGTGAATAGAGGATTTGGCCCAGTAAGCCGGGAGGGTTTCGAAGTA
>JBBPLF010000946.1:0-13473 GCA_038089615.1 Aureoboletus auriporus
TGATTTGTATCATTGGGGTTCGGCGGTTCATCGAGATTCCACTGTGTTAGATCTTCGTGGCTGAAAATGACTTGGTTATCGTCCCAAGGGCGATTGTCAGAGCCAAAGTGTAGGACAGCACCAAATGCAGGGAGTAGAACTGATGCAAGACTGAAAAGTTTTACTCGCATCATCATCGAGGTGGTAACGATTCTGTTACGTAAGCGGTGACACATTTTCAAACCCAAGCAAGGACCATAAGCGGACTCCCAAATTGGCACGATGGCAACACCCCAACGGAGCCCAGCCTTTCCATCTTGCTTGAATCCATGCCAATCTTTTTGCGAGTATGGAGAGGACGCTAGCGATGCCGATTTTACATTACCATAAAAAGCAAACACCTTCGTAACAGAGCCAGGAGTCTCACCAAGGTCAATGTATACGAAGAAGCTAAAATAGGTCTAAATTTCCAAAGGTAACACTGACAGAGTCCTCCTACTATAGTCCCCATCATGTACTCGCTGTCCCGGGTACCACTGGTGTCCGGTGACGATTTGCATTAGAGCGACCAACACTCAGCCGATGATTTCACACTCGACATGCTAGTGTTTCAAAACCAAAATGCCACTGATCCCTCGTGTTCGAGAATCGAGTCGGTGTACTTGCTGTCTATATTGACCCAATACTCGAATGTGAAATGGTGAGGATTATATACGTTTGTTTAACTCTTAGTGGAACGCATATTCTGTTCCAGGGCATAACATCGTACCCTCCAAAAGGAACTCTTCTCTACCATGGCACGGGTCGCAGTGAAGTGCTAAAGGCATGCATGTTACTCTTGTGGGGATCTTTGGTTCAGTTACCTCCGAAGGATGCTAGTATCTTGCACTCGCCATCACTCAACCCCTCAAAATTGTATACTTTGGCGGTAACAGTGCCGCGAAGTTTTCAGACGACTCACTGGATACACAAGGTCTCATTGCATGATGTTGGTCAATCCCCGATAATCTGTTCGATTTTTTGGGGGGGCGAATTGAATACCTGTGTGGTCGGGGCAAAAGAAGTTGACTTAGATGGTATTGTGAAGTAAGTCTGCACTTTTTCGCCGAATACAGGGCGGGATTCATAAGTAATCATCTTGTCCATGGCCCAATGTTATCTAGATTTTAGTGAGGTCATGCTCTGTGACTTGATTCTGGTGTCAATGTGTTTTCCCACCAATATTCTAGTAAAGTGTTCAGAGAGTATTCCTGCCAATTATAAGTAAGTTTATCTGTTGAATCACTTGCTTGAGAATCTGGGCTGCGTGATTCGTTATGTTTGGAACTATAAACGTTACTTCTCGGTACAACAGGTAAAATGATCGGCCGGGAGAATAAGTCAATCATTTTGTCATTCCATTTGTGTGTGGGCCCCTCTATTTTTAGTCACTGAAATATATATGAGTGGTCTTCCTAAGTTGCACAAGTATCACACTCTGCTACCTTAGCCCAAGAAAAGTTTTAAAGGTGGACCCAAGAATTTTATACTGTTGTATATATGCATGAACAAACAACAAAAGCTGGAGCCAAGATATGACATTGTGTTAGGACGTGCTGGCAACAATCAACTGCTCCAGTTTCTCGGTATCCATATCTGGAAACCTGGGTACGATCCTGCATTGGAACGGAAGAGGTCGTCTGTGTGGAAGAATCCGCGTGAGATGTACGAGAGCGAGTTTATCTGTTGAGCCTGAACTTACACTGTGAGCCCGCTCGAGAATCTAGGTTCCACTGTGATCTCTACCCCGTTCTCGTCGAGCGGTTTCAATATCTTGAACACGGCCAATACCTTGGCAATGACCGTCCACACGGACGTGTCTGCAAAATGTCTGCCGACACAGATCCGTCGACCGAATCCGAACACGACATTCGCGACGTCGTCGGGTTTCAGAGAGCCGTCGTCGTCGAGAAACCGCTCTGGTATGAACGCATGCGGATTGGGGTACTTGGATTCGTCATGTAACATCGCCCTAGTAATAAGTTAGCAAGATCTATCTGGCTGGAAGGTACGCGGAGTAGACCGACCACAAGTTTGTTAAAATAATGGCACCTGAAAGTAACTATCAATAGATGTTCGGTAACTCAAATAAATCATCCACCCTTTGGAATATGGAATCCATTATACACATCGTCGTCGGTAGGAGCATGAGCGACCGCTGTGTGATTCAAGATTAAAAACAAGAGAACAAGGCACAAGATCACTCACACAGAGGAACAACAGGAATGTGTCTCATTGATTCCCTCAAAATAGCATCTACGAAGGGCAACGATGGTCGATCCTCTATTGTCGGCAATCTATGCTTGCCCACGACCTCATCGATCTGAGCTTGTGCTTTCTCCTGTGCCGCTGGGTTCAACATGAGCATCAAGAATAATGTCAGCAAAGCCGAGTCGGACTGTTTATGTTGTCAATGGCGTTTACTTCATGCAGACATTGCGTCACGTACGGTTTCAGATGCAGCTAATGCGGTGGGGAACTGGCATGAATCAGGGAACTGAGCAGGTATGTGAGCACGTACCCAGAAAGGCAGACCCAGCCGCCTCCTTGAGCGCTTGCATCCACGATTTATCCGGCAAAGTCCCTCTCTCTTCCACGGATTGGATTGCATCGCGTACCATTGAAGGTGTAACGCTATCATTTGGCTGGGACACATAACTAGTACTTAACTTGTGCACCAGATTAATGATCGGAATGACCCCCTACCATGATTCGAAGGGAGTGATCAAACGCCCGATCGAGATATTTCTTTGAACCCGCGCTTGCTACCGCCATTTTCTTCTTGAATGACATACCAGGAAACCAGGACGGAAGATAGGGCACTTGCGATGAATTCATCTACTGATTGAACACGAAACAGGCCATGTGACTCACAGAATGGAAAGGCATCAATTATAAGAGCAGTATCAGGGCGCAAAGCGGTTACGACAATGTTCAGCACCTTTGCCACTATTTCGACGAGCTCGTCCTTTCGAGATGGTGGGTCATACTCATACACACAATTCAGAATGATGGACGACGTGTATCTGAACAGTGAGTTAAACTAGATCCATGAAACAACGATCGCTATCAGTCACGTACTCGAACAGATGATCCTCAAGCTCCTCGGGTGTGTCAATCAACCGTCGGAGGAGATGACATGCCTTACGATGTTGATATGGTACAAATCTGGATGCTTTCTCTACCCGAAACGTCTGGTGGAAAAATCGCCTATGCAATCGCCATCGATCGCCATAAGCTAGCAGGACAGAATTGAAATCCTGTCCACACCTTGAAGTGCAGAATGAGATGAGGAATATGGGGGGGAAATGAGAACCTAACAAATCATTCGCGATGAGAGTTGGACGGTCTGAATAGTTTCTGGACCGGTTCTCGAGGAGTTCCTTTGCAACCTTTTCCGAATTGATAATGATGATATCCTTCCCCAACAATCGAGAATAAACAAGATCGCCTGCAAGAAATTAGCGCTAGCATGCTCGATGACGCAGGACCGAACAATCTATAGCCTACCATATATTCTTGCCCACTCTGCATATGTTATCCATGGAGCGTCTGTGTTAATTCCGAAAACGTTACCGACCCATGGTAACCCGGGAGGACCAGGAGGCAATGGACAACTTGAAGATCGACTCCTGAGAGCTCGTTGTCCAATGTACAGGATGATTATGCACCCGAGGGCCAAGCTGGCAGTCGCTGTCCAGTCAAACATTTCGTGGGGATGATGAAGCACACCTATGGATATAAATCACACCCCGCAAGCGAGAAGTGTCGTGTTGGCCCCACGACATATGAACATAACCGAACACTATTCGGAAGCTTGTCAAGAATAGGCCTGCCAAATGCAACTCGACTTATCGAGCACAAGTTGCTCAACTCAATCCCTCCCGAACCACGTAGCCGATGTCCAAATTCAATCTCCGAGTGACACCTCAACCTAAACAATTATGCAAGTGAGCGTACTTGCATCAGAAGGGGGCAGAGTGGGTACCTTTTTGACGAAAGAGTGGGTGCAATAACGTAAATAATGCAGGCAGCATGTCTATCTCTGCAAAAAAGTATGCATAATAGTCATTATAAGTGTGAAGAACCTCACCTGTTGCATAGATCTACATTCGATCTAACTTATCATCTAAGGGATGGAAGGAATTCCGCCAGACTTCGGGCGTCGGCGGAAAATGTCTATATCAGACCCATTAAACGGTAGTGGGACGTGAAGCGAAATTTCCCCCAGAAGAATAGGACTAGCAGAGAATAGGACATCGGTAGGGTGAGAGGACGAACATAGGCCGTATGGTTATTGGTCGGACTTACAGCAAGCAAGCGAGCGTTCCGTTCCAAGAGTTCGTCCTTTGTCCCACGACAAGTTCAAGTTCGGGAACGGGCTTCAAAGTGCGTCGCAGAGATGACATTTGTAGTTTCTTCTTCCTCACCGTATTTCGCACATCCTTCCGCAAACTCTTCAAGGAGGTGCGACGTCTGCGGTCGAGGGGCTATCTGTCGTTCGTATCGTCCCCCGCTGTTTCAAAATCATAATCATCATTGTTTTACCGCGTTAGCGGAACACACCAGTGGGAAAATAGACATACGCCGATGACCCAGCATGATAGGTAGAGCTCATATCAACGTTGCTGGGTTCTGGCGGTATTACATCCGTGCTGAATGGACAGCATTTTGACGAGCGGGCATGAAGGAACGACCTTCTAGCTGCACCTACACGCCCTGAAGCATTCTTTGAAGACGGTGACGATAGAGAGGGAGGTGAGTCCGGCTTGAACGTGACTCTTTCGGCTTCGCTTCATAGACGGTGTGGTCACCTGACCAACCTTCGGGTTGACAACGGAAAGCCCGCATGGACGTCATGTGTTGTCTGTGTTCCACCGAGTGACCCAGGACAGACAGATTGAAGTCGCCCTCGTCTACAGATCCTTCAAAGTCTCCTGGCTGCACTCACTGGATTCGAAACCTTGGCCATGAGTATCACGTATGGTTTTTAGTAACTTTGAAGCGATCTGTGAACTCAAGATGCTCTAGCCTCTACAAGCCAGTACATGGCCACCTATCACCCAACTGCGCTGCCGTCCCTCCCACACGGCAACCTCGATATCACTTTTCGCACTCCAATCCCAACTGCCAGTGAGTGCATGGTGACTGAATCGTACAGTCACATCTTGAAAAACTCGCAATCGGGTGCACGAGAGCACAATGGTAGAGATCAAGTTTCATGAGTAGTCTTGCTGCATTTTCACATTCCCATTACTGGAACTCAGATCCATATCATTGTACCAGTAACCAGGCATAGTAGCATACAGGATAGCAAAAAACAGACGTCGAGTACCGAGCGAGGCGACATGATTGATCACACTAGGATGAGCATGCTTGCCCCAGCTTGCATCCCAAGGGCTCGGACACTGAGCAGTAAGTTACCTGTTGAAAGTCGATGGAGAAATCCACTGGAGAAGAACATGTACCTCAAGGGATATGGCCATTGAATCAGTGGAGATTCAAGCTGAAACGAAGGGAGCCAGTACTACTGAAAACCCCTCTCCAAGTCAGAGTGGATCGATGCTGCTTCGGTGCATGGTCTTTTTCATGTATCCTTTGCCTCTCAGGCTGGTCAACTCAAATTACATCATAATGTTCCTATACGGCCACAACCGAAGTATACTAGTTTTAATGGACACCAAGCGTTACCGGTTTACCGGGGATACTTTCCATTTGCGATAGGAGTTGTCTTTGCACCTTTCTTGCCACTGTTGTCGACCCTAATCCAATACTGGACACAGGCGCACACAGTTGATACTGACTAAGAGACAAGAGGGATTGAGGGGAAAGCTCAACGAGAACTTGACTGGAGTTCTCCGTTGAGAATGTATTGCTTATATACTAAACTACATGCTGTGCTATGGTCCGTGCGCATGTGACTATATATGTCTGCCCTAAGGTATGACATCATGGAATGTTCTGGAATGATTATTTAAAAATGTTATGTGACCGTGAGAACCAAAGTGGTCCGTGACTTGAAAGATGCTAAGTCCAAAAGATAAAAGATAAAATATGATCTGATAAGATAAGATAAGATCGGAAAGATTAGATAAGCGTAAAATTGACAACATTACCCCCTTCTAGTCCTTAACTTCCAGACAAGAGAAAGGTGGATGTTCGACTGTTGTCAGGTTTTTGAAAGGTTTAAATAAACCGTCAAAGAGAGTGTGCATCATGTTGAGCCTGCACAGGGCGGAGGGGTGTGACCAGTAAAAGTCAGAAATAGACGCCTTGGCGTTTTTGAGATGAGACGCCGGTTCCCATATATGATCTTCTTCGTTCTTGCCCTTCCAATGGATGAGGAATTCAATGCGCCCGCGCCGGAGATGAGAGTCAACGACGTAGTCAACTTCGTATTCTTCATGCCCCTCATCAGTTACGTCGACCGGCCCTGGGGTTGCCGAAGGTTGAGAAGGGAATTTTTCTAAATAAGGTTTGATATGGCTAACGTTCACCGTCGGGTGAATGCGCATCGTCTTTGGTAAAGCGAGTGTGTAGGTGTTTGGTCCTGCCGTAGCCATAATTAAATAGGGTCCAATCCAGCATTCCATCAGTTTCTTAGACTGCCTGGGAAGGCGGAGATTGGTTGTGGAAAGCCAGACACATTGTCTGACTGAAAAGGAGGGTGTGTTGGAGCGTAGCTCGTCTGCATGTTTCTTCATATCCGCTTGAGCCTTCTTCAGGTTGTCAAGTGTCATTTGAAGTTTGGTGGCAAAGTCTGTTGTCATGGGGGAAGAGGAGGTTTTGGGCTCGATGCCCATGGGTGGTTCGTAAGTTTTCATCAATGAAAACGGAGATGTGCCAGTAGTGGAATGAACATGGTTATTGTAACTAAACTGGGCGATGGCTAGCCAATCGGCCCATTCATCTTGTTTTTCGTGGGTAAAGATACGTAAAAACGATTGTAATTCATGGTTCAACTGCTCGGTTTGTCCGTCCGTTTGGGGATGGAACGCCGTAGACATGCGGAGTTTGATCGAGAGCATGGAACTCAATTCCTTTGTAAATTGTGCAGCAAATTGCGGGCCGCGATCCGAAACGACAGAGAACGGAAGTCCATGGTGTTTCCACACGTTGTCCCTATATAACTTAGCGGTTCCCAGGGCTGTCACGGACTTGACCGTGGAAACGAATTCCGCTTCTTTGCTTAATTTATCAATAATGACTAAGACTGTGTCGAAGCCATTGGAGGGGGGAAGATCAGTAATGAAGTCCATGGAAATATCTGTCCATGGCTTTGTAGGAATGGTGAGGGGAATGAGTTTTCTGCTAGGGTGTTGAGCAGAACCTTTGGCCTGCATGCAAGCCTCGCATCTTTTTATGTACTCCTTGATGTGATCGTGGAGGTTTTCCCAGATGTAGGATCTGGAGATAAGGGCCCATGTGCGGTCCGTACCTCCGTGTCCTGCAAATATGGAATCATGAAAAAATTCCAGGATGTCCTGCCATAAACGTCCTACATTGGGAACAAAGATTTTGTCCTTGATGCGAAGGACGCCTTCTTCGTCTACTACAACTCCTTTTGGTAGTTCACTCTCTTTTAGCAAAGCTACCGCCTCTTTCACCTTTTTTTCAAGGACCATTCCAGGGTCCGAGATTAGACCTTGTATCCATTTTGATTTTAGCAAGGTCACCGCTTTGTTGTCATTTTCGATACCGATCGTATGATCTTCTCGTCTAAAGAGAGCCTCAGCCTTTCCCATTGCAGTGCCTGGTTTGTTGACCAGACGGAAATTAAACCTTGTTAAATATTGTTGCCAACGTGCTTGTCAGCGCGTGAGATCCTGCAACTTCATAAAGTACTGGAGATTCACATGATCAGTCCAAATCTCAAATTGGTGGCGAGCTCCTTCGAGGTAGTGTCGCCAGACTTCAAGTCCTTGTATAATTGCCAACATTTCTTTGTCGGCTATTGGATAGTTACATTGTGTGCTATCCATTGCGTGTGAGAAGAATCCCACAGGGTGCCAGCGTCCTTCTTTTTCTATCGAGAGGACACCTCCTGTGGCAAAGTCTGAGGTGTCCATTTCCATCCGGAATTGTTGGTCTATATCCGGGTAGGCTAGAACTGGGGCTGTGGTGAAGGCTTCCTTGAGCGTGTCGAAGGCATCCTGTTCTGCTTCTTCCCACTGCCACACTTGTTCTTTTTTCATGAGATCGTGTAGGAGTCGTGCGATGGCCGAAAAGTCTTTAATAAATCTTCGATAGAAGTTTGCCAGTCCCAGGAAACTTCTCACTCCTTTTATGTTTTTCAGTGTTGGCCATCCTTTCACAGCTTCCACCTTGCCGGCTTCCATTTTGATACCGTACTCGTTTACCAACATTCCCAAGAACTCCACTTCTTTAGCGTGAAATGTGCATTTCTCGGGTTTGATGAAGAGGTCATTTTCCTTTAATCTGCATAGGACTTCTAGGATGATTTGATCATGTTCTTCGATATCGTCTGATTTAGTGAAAACCATTAGGTCATCAATATAGATGATGACCACGTTGTCCATGTCGGCAAAGATCTCGTTCATCATTTGCTGGAAGGTACTCAGGGAATTGCACTGCCCAAAGTACATCATGAGAGGTTCAAAAACTCCTTTTGGCATTACGAATGCGGCTTTCCATTTGTCGCCTTTCTTGATTCATATGTTGTTGTACTTCCATTGGAGGTCCATCTTGGTGAACATCTTAGCACCCTTCAGTTTGTCCACTAGCTGAGAAATGAGCGGCAGTGGGTAACTGTTTTTAATAGTCCACTCATTGAGGTATCGGTAGTCTTGCACCATATACTTCTTTCCGTCCTTTTTAGGAATGAAAAATACTGGTGCGGCTTGGGGGGACTTAGAAGGTCGGATGTAACCCTTCTGTAATTGGTCTTCGACAAAGCTGTTGACTTCGTCTACTTCTATGGGTGTCATGTTGTATAATTTGCCCTTTTTGGGAACAAATCCTTCCTTCATGTCTATTGCATGATCCCATGGTTTTCTGATGGGAAGACGTTCCGATTCCTTTTTGGAGAAACAGTCCAGGTACTCGTGGAACTGCTTTGGCACTAACGCCGTGGGGTTGTCATTGTCCTTCTTCTTTTCTAAGGACTTAATGGTGTCATAGGCTCCATGGGCGATGCCTTGCTCTTGCTCGTTGAGGGAGCATAAGAAGGCACCTCTTTCTGCCAAGAAATGACACACCGGTGGACAGTGTGAGAGTGTAACTTTTCCGGAGGGCCAGTCTATCTCCGGGTTATGGGTTTCAAGCCACTTATAGCCGAGAATGATTGAGTTCTTTCCCAGCGATGTGACTTCTGCCACAACTTTCTCGTGGTGTCCCTGGTACTGGACAATGAGTTCAACAGTGTGTGTAATACTGCCTCCTTGGTTTTTTGATCCATCAATGTTAAACACGGGGATCGGTCGTGTGAGGGGTTTCATGGGTAGTTTCCTTTTACTAGCCCATTCCTTGTCAACAAAGATGCCGTTAGCACTGCTATCGAGCAGTGCTTCAGCAGCATGCCATTTATCCTTGGTTGTCGGGTGGAAAACTTCTATTTCCATCAGGACTTCTCTTTTTGGTTTTATGGACCTTACTAAGATCCATTCCGGGGTTTGTTCTGCAATAGATAATGTAATATTTTTTTCTTTTTCTTTATGGGAAATCAAGCCTGCATTTTCCGTGCAGTGTGCTACTTCTTGAGCCATCCCATCGGTCTTTGGTAATCGTACTACAGGAATTGTCCTAGTTAGGGAGTCGTCCTCAGGCGACGCTCCAATACATCGTAAATAATTGTACTTGTTGTAGCTAGAGTCCTTTTTAAGGTCCTTTGGCACACAAACACCTGGTAGGTTTATGCGCTGTATTCTTTTCCCTGGCTCTTCATTTCAACGTTGTATTCGTTGCGGAAAAATGCCCTCATCTGTTGATATGCGTCGCTTGAGGGGTCAGGAAGTCCGAGCCCAGCAGGATTCCTAGAAGAAGAAGCACCGGCTGATGGTTGCTCTCCACCAGTGGAAGCCGCCATGCTCGTTGAACGGACCTGTTTAAAGTCCGGACACCTTCAAGCATGTCCTCCTCCAAGAAAATGACATTTGCCGCATTCCTTTTTCGGGCTACAGCACTACTTAGCTTGGTGGCCTTCCTTGCCACAATTAAAACATCCACGTTGAAGTGCTCCTATGTCCATGGGTTCGCCACGGCCTCCGTATGTGCGGCTTCCAGAGCCGGACACTTTTGAAATGAAGGGTTCCCTTCTGACATTGAATTGGAGCTCATACTGCTCCAATGTTGTGCCGACTTCCTTGATGACTGTCATGTAGTCATCAGGATTGTCCTTTCTTTTTCCTTGTTCAAAGATAATTCACATTATCTCCTTTCGTACATTTTTCTCCAAGAGCCAGCAGGCCTCAGAGTGCGAAGGTTCAGCCCTGAGGTAGAGCTGTTCCCAGTCGGTGAGGTAGTGGTGGATCCGCTCCATATTTCCTTGTACACACTTCTCTAGGAGGCGCATTGCCATGTCCTTGTCGAGGGAGGACCAGAATCGACTTTCAACCTTGACTTTGAAAGCTTCATAATTGGCGGGGCCCCACAAGCCATCTGCAATCATTGTAATTTAATCCGAGCCCAAGCTCCAGCACCATTCTTGTTGCCTTCCTTAGGACCGATTCTCATGAGGACAGCGATAATCCTCTCAGAATCCCTTGTGAACGTTTTCTGGTTCAACCCCAGGTAGGTTTTCATTTTGATCCACCAAGTTTCGAATTCGGTGGGAACACCTGAGAAGCGGCCCGGGTCAGGGACCACTTCGACCTTTTTGGAGATTTTAAACTCCGTGTTCTGTGGGTTTGGCCGATTTAGTTCAGCCGGGACTGCGGTTCTTGCTGCCGCCGCAGCTTCGGTTTCGGCCGCTTGGGCCCTTGTGAGAGCATTTTGAGCCCTCTGGTTGGCTTGTGCCAGTTGTGCCTGTAAGGCCACCAGCATTTGATTCATGTTGGCCATCATGGTCGCCATATCTTGGGTAGGGGGGTCTATGTTCATGTCAGGAACGTGGACAGGTTTGTGCGTGGGAGAGGATGGTGGGGAGTCATGTAGGAACCTTTCTTCTTCACTCAGATCTTCAGAGAGCGGGGTTCCTTGTCATTGGTGGAACGACAGTTTGTGGTCGTGGGTAAAGAAGGTCTAAGTCAATCTCAGACCAGTGGGGGATGGGAGCGGCTAAGACTTGTTTGAATTCAGGTACAGCGGTGTAGGAGGGTGTAGGTTTTGAGTTCCAGAAGATGTTGTGAACTTTGATGTATTCTCCGTCAAAGAAGGAGTCGTGGATGGATGATTCGGTCCAATAAGCCGGGAGGTTCTCGAAGTAGGGGGTGTCGAACGTAATGACCTTGATGCTCATATAATTTTTCCTTAATCAGGCAGGCTTCCCAACCTGTGTCTTCTTCATTTGGGTAGTCTGGTCAATAGCCACCAGATCTATCCCTCGCTTACGCAAGTCTACCTGTACATAGGTATTACGGTATACGCTCTCACAGTACACAAGCGACAATCTGTTTATTGTCTGGGATCTATGCAGACAGTGGCCCTGGTGCGCTATGGGCTCAGCAACGTTATCCTTATTTGTGAATGGCGGACGACCGTGTAACAACGTTAACCAGTAACATTATACTGCACAGACTACGACTGTGACGTTGCTCGGGGAGTCTTTGCTTGTGTTGCGCGTATTCGTGGCTTTCTTCGTTTGATGTGTAAGGTGTTGTCCTCAAGGACCTTTGTAGAGAAGTGAACTTTCGGATCTAGCACTGCGCCTAGAGGGGTTGCCTCTATTAAAGTGTCGGGTGATAGTCGTGGGTCTCAACTTCAAAAAGGGTGCGTAGTCGCCACTTGCTTTAACCCTCGCATCCGGGTATGAAACATAGCAGGTAAAAGTAGAAGTTTGTCGGGGTGCGGGTGTGTTAAAGAAAGTCAAGTTCTTCTGTTGTCGACCCTAATCCAATATTGGACATAGGCGCACACAGTCGATACTGACTAAGAGACAAGAGGGATTGAGGGGAAAGTTCAACGAGAACTTGACTGGAGTTCTCTGTTGAGAATGTATTGCTTATATACTAAACTACATGCTGTGCTATGGTCCGTACGCATGTGGCTATACATGTCTGCCCTAAGGTATGATGTCATGGAATGTTCTGGAATGATTACCTATGAATGTCACATGACCATGAGAACCAAAGTGGTCTGTGACTTGAAAAATGCTAAGTCCAAAAGATAAAAGATTAAAGATGATCTGATAAGATAAGATAAGATCGGAAAGATTAGATAAGTGTAAAATTGACAACACACGCTGCATGCATCACCTTGCGCAGCACGCATTGCTCTGCGCAGCACACATAGCTTACGCATTGCTTTACACAGCACATACTGCGGCTACTACCTTATGCAGCCTTCCAGCCTACTATAAGTAGTCTACCCTCTTCACTGGCATTTCCCCAGCCAGTTCTACGCACTTGGATGTACTTCTCTCCTCTAGTACTTTCCTATGCAATGTTTGGTCTCCCGAAGTACTTGTGTGTAACAATGCTTTGAGGTTCTTCATCACACCCATGTCTGGAGCCACGTATCAGGTGCTCTCAGTTCTCAAGAAGTGCTAGAGAGAGTGGTTATATCCTCAGCGTTATTTGTCCTATAATTCGCTTGCACGATCTCACAACAGCAAATCAATGAATCTAACAATTTTAGTCAATCACTCATATTATCTAAGCTAGGCCTGTGCATAGCATCCGTTAAGCCCTAGCTACTGTGAACAGGATGTATCCTGGAACATGCCTGCACAAATTTCTGGCCCTTAAAGCAGGTGTCAACCTCTATCCTTGATGCAGCAGCAAACTGGGATGGTATCAGGCATTGAATATCACAAAGCCAACTTGCTTACTCAGCCCACTCAGGCACATCCAGGGTCTCTTCCCAGCAGCCTCCAAGGTGCCACTTTTGTTTTTGCATTTTCCACATTATAATGAAAACGGCTGTAATTTATGGCTCTGAGCTATTGTTCTTACTGACTGTCGCTTCCTCAGTATGTCCGACACTAGCGTATTTGATCAGGCGAACTTCAAATTCGTATTTGGATGCTTTATCCGAAATATTATGTAATATATTCCGAGTGCTGTACATCTGACGGTAAGTTTACACAATAGGGTGTCTCACACGCATTTTTCATGTACTAGTAGGGTACTAGTAGGTGAACTAGTAGGTGACTAGTTGAGAGAAAAGTAGAGTGATGAGTGCAGCTAAAAATGCTTATTCAGACTCCGCTTGTATTTCCGGAGATGCCTGTAGCACCGCATCTTTCCAAATTTAGACAGTCGTCAGAAAACCTAAGTGGCTGAAGCCGGAAACGTCTGGTGCACTGCATATTGCTAAATCAAGACAATGCGCTCGCTT
>JBBPLF010000947.1:0-13468 GCA_038089615.1 Aureoboletus auriporus
TACCAGGAACCATCCCCGAGACAAACGTCCTGAGGGACAAGGAAAGAGCAACAACTGGGCCCCCCCTCACTTGCAGAGGAACCCCGCCAGGAACGAACACGTCAGGAAGACTAAGTTTGAAGAGTACCAGGACACCCTAAAGGAAAGGGGTGTTACTGAGGAGGAACTTGTATGCACACTTGACATCCTCTATGATATCAATAAACCGGAAACTGTTGCCACAGCCCGGATTGAGGAAGAAGAAATCCCAAAGAAGAATTTTTAGGCAGGAGAAAAGGGTCGATGCTCTCCCATCCTGAAACAATAGCACCAGTATTCTTGTCTGACCCAAACAGTGAATCTATGTGAATCCCCATTTCTCTGTTTGAACAAGAAAATGACCAAATCATCAACACGTTTGCCCTCGTAGATTATGGAGCAAGCAGAAACTTCATAGATCGTGATCTAGTGAAGAAAAAAGGCTACAAACAAATCTGACTAGACAAGCCCAAGAAAGCCCACAATGTGGACGGATCTCCGAACACCAGAGGGATAATCCACCACAAAGTAGCCCTCACAATTTGGATTGGAGAAGTGAACGAGGAAAGAGACTTCCTTGTTATCAATTGCAGAAAGGAAAACTTGATTCTTGGAATGACGTGGCTCCGAGAAACCAATCCAACGATAAATTGGACCACAGGAGAAGTTATTCTCCCTGATAAACCCCACAACATGACTCCCCAAAGCAGTATGTCAAAGGTACCTTGTCAGGTATCTGGAACTAGACCCTGATGAAAAGATAACCAAGTTATGGAGGAAAAGAATCAACAAAAGAATAGAGACCCTCATCAGAAAAACCACGCTTGCCACAGAACTCGCTGCCCAAGAAAACCCCAAGGAAAAAACACTCCCACCAGAATACAAAGACTTTGCTGATGTCTTTGCCAAACGAGAAGGAGATGAGCTACCACCCTCTCGACCATTTGACCACAGAGTGGACCTCAACACAACCTTCGTACCAAAGGTAGCCAAGATGTACCCTTTGAACCCCAAAGAAAAAAAAGCTTGCAAAGACTTCATTGATAAATATCTAAAGTCTGGAAAGATAGTCCCATCCAAATCCCCATCCAAATCCCCCTTCTTCTTTGTACCAAAGAAAGATGGATCCATATGACCCTGCCAGGATTACCAATATCTCAACTCCCACATCATCAAGAATGCCTACCCACTCCCACTCATTTCTGATCTCATCAACCAACTCAAGGGATCGTCCATCTTCACCAAAATGGACATCCAATGGGGATATAACAATGTTCTCATTAAGCCACAAGACAGATGGAAAGCCACATTTATAACACCCATGGGACTCTTCGAGCCAACTGTGATGTTCTTCGGCATGTGTAACTCCCCAGCAACATTTCAAGCCCTGATGAACCATACCTTTGTGGATCTTCTAGCCAAAGGATGGTTAATCATTTACATGGACAACATCCTCATCCATTCTAGCAACCCAATAGTACATTGGGAACAAACCCACCAAGTCCTACAATGACTCAAAGAGCACTGTTTATCCTTGAAACTGAAAAAGTGTTTCTTCGATAGGGAGGAAGTGGAATACCTCGGAATGATCATCAGAGCAGATCAGATCCAGATGGATCCAGTGAAACTAAAAGCCATCAACGAATGGCAACCCCCCCAATCAGTCAAAGCAGTCTGATCGTTTATCAGATTCTGCAACTTCTATCAGAAGTTTATCTCTAACTTTTCCACCAAGGCAAAATCCCTACACAACCTAACCAGGAAAGGAGTGAAGTGGGAATGGACCAAAGAGTGTGATGAAGCCTTCTCAGCCGTCAAACGAACCTTCACCCAGAAATGTCCTCCAAATACCTGATGTCACAAAACCCTTCACCATCATGACGGACGCCTTCCTAACAGCAGTAGGAGCTGTCCTCATGCAAAATGATAGCAATGGAGATTTACACCCTTATGCCTACCTCTTTAAAACCCTCTCACCGGCGGAACAAAATTATAACATCTACGATCGGGAACTTCTGGGAGTCATTTGTGCCTTGGAAGAGTGGAAGCACTACCTACAAGGAACAGGACTCCTTGTAACGGTCATTACTGACCACAAAAACCTCACATATTTCAAGGAACCACAGAAACTCTTCCGACGACAAGCACAATGGATGTTATTCCTCCAGGACTTCAACCTCCACTTTTCCCCCATACTTGGTACACAAATGGGACCTGCTGATGCTCTGTCTTAATGAGACACCATGGACATTTCCCTCAATAACCAGGAAGTTACCCTCCTGTCCGAGGACATCTTCATCCACACCCTTGATTCCGCCTTAGTTGAGAAAATTGCTGAATCCACCCCATCTGACCCCTTAGTTGTCACCGCCCTTAAAGCACTACACAAGGGAACCCCCTTGATCACCAAATCCCAACCACAGGATTGGAAGTACACCGACAGGATGCTACATTACAAACACCGCCTCTACATCCTGGAACCAGTACAACAGGGGCTTGTTTGCCTCACACATGAAAGCAACCATGGGGGACACAGCAAAATATTCCATACTACCAACCTGATGCAGCACGATTACTGGTGGCCTGGAATGACCACCCTTATCTGCAAATTTGTCCAAGGATGTGCAACCTGTCAAGCTAATAAAACAAACACTCATCCTACCACCCCGGGGCTGACACCGCTCCCTTCCACCTGCACCCACCCCTTCCAGCAGGTCTCTGTTGACCTCATCACTAACCTACCACTCTCCAACTCTTTTGACTCTATCATGATCGTGGTCGACCATGGCCTTACAAAGGGGGTAATTCTCATTCCTTGTCACAAAACCATCAATGCAGCTGAAGTCACCCAACTGTTTTTTTTACAAATGTGTTCCGACATTACGGGCTCCATGACCATTGTATCTCTGACAGAGGATCCCAATTCACATCTGCCTTTGCACAAGAACTCACCAGACTCCTAAAATATAATCTAAAGCTCTCATCTGTGTATCATCCCCAAACTGATGGAGAAACCGAACAAGTAAATCAAGAACTTGAGACCTACCTGCATATATTCTGTGATGGACACCTAGAATGATGGGCTGAACTACTCCTGATGGTGGAATTCTCCCACAACTCTGCTGTCTACTCCTCCACCCTGAAATCCCCTTTCTCCCTCATCTTGGGATATGAACCCCGCTCCTATCCTCCAATCGGAAAGATGTTCCTTCCTGCCCTAGAAACACGCCTATCTGTACTAGAGGAAGCCCAATGGGAAGCCCTTGCTGTGCATGAGAAAACCCAATGGATCATGAAGGAATGAACCTTCTTCAAGTTCTGCCCCTGGGAAGTTGGTGACAAGGTTTGGCTAAAAGAAAGGAACCTTCGACTGCGGTACCTATCAAGAAAACTATCTCCTAAGCAGGAAGGGCCATTTGAAATCACACAGGTTATCTCCCCTGTATTGTACCGCCTTAAACTACCACCGACCTGGAAGATACACAATATCTTCCACGCCTCCCTCCTATCCCCTTATTGGGAAACTGCAGAACATGGCCCCAACTTCTCGGATCCACTGCCTGAGTTGATCGGCAGAGAAGAAGAATATGAGATAGATTCCATTCTCTCACACCGCGGAACATGAGGGCAAAGGCAGTATCTAGTATCCTGGAAAGGATACTCCACAGCAGAGAACACTTGGGAACCAGAGGGAAACCTCCAACATGCATAAACACTCCTGGATGAATATAAGTCCGCCCGACCAAAAGACTTCCCCCAGTAAATGCTCTGAGTGAGAAACTTCGAATTCCAACCAGGTCTCCCTTTCTACAAGTTCTTCTTCCTCTATCACAATGACCTTCCCCCATCTCACCCCCTAGAACACCAATACTTCTGTAACAGGAGGTACAGTAACTGTCCCTGGCACTATGAATCATGACCCAGCAATCCCCCTTTTCAATCACACATCGCAACTGCATCATGGCCAGAGGAACCTATGAATCCCTCATGGCCCAAAGGAACCACCTTGAACTACCCTATCCCTACTATATCTGCTCAAACCATCTCCCCTCTCACCTGCAGAGAATCCTCTTCGCCTCCATCTTGACTACCCCAGCTCTTACATTGCACATGGAACTAGACTTGTGCTACAATTATGATAAGAAAACCAAAGACTTATGTTTCCTCTTCTGAACTTACCAGATTATCTGTCTCGCTGCTCACCAACTCATCCCCCATGACTCCCCAGAACAATTTGTATCCACAATGCAAACCAGAGTAGATGAAGTGCGCTCACTCATCCTTGACCTCCTTTATGAGGAAGGATTCAGACATCTAGTAGACCACATCGACGAGAACCTGCTCTGACCCATCATGGAGCCGTTCTTTGACATCATGAGTGTCCACAAGTACAGGATCTATGTAGGAGACACCCCCTGCATCATACCCTTCGACCCCCACCTGGACACATCAGTAACTGTCGAAAGAACTCCTTCCCCTGTTCTCCAGATCCCACCTCCCCATTTCCCCAAATGGACGTACTTTCCCACTCCAATCTCCATTCCAAAGTCCCCTAAGATTGATACCCATGCCCCCACTTCCTCCAATGTTTCAGAAAACTCTCCAGTTGCTACCCGTTCACCCACTCCTGCCCCTAAGGACATGCAACAAGGAGCTCTTACTTGCCATGAGAGCCTGCTACCTCCAGGACTTCCTCCAGCAATCCTGCACACGTTGGAAAATACCCTTTGCCCCATACTCCATTCCTTTCGAGAAGTCAGATCCGCCTCCTTGGATGGAGCAGGCACTTCCCCAAACCCCATCAATGTTGACACTTCCACAATCCTTGAATGTCCCCCTAAGAAATGACTCTGCTGCCACCAATGTGGAAAACCAGACCATGTCTGCATCTTTTGTGGGAAATATATTTGCCCTTGGTGTCACAAACGTGCCCCAGGACACGCGCAAGCCCGGTGCCACCGTAGACAATGTGCAGAATGCAATGAGTATGGACACATCTGTGTCCACTGTCCTGTTTACAATGGACTCGACTGTGATGATGGATTTTCCGATGGGGATATCAACTTCACCAACTACGAGACCAATGAGGGAGACGCTGATGAGCCAGATTGTTGAGCAGGTGCTTCAACGCTATGAAGGGAGTAATGTTATGGTTTTCCCTTACAACCCATCTTTTCCCTATGTCTATGGACTCATTACTTCTTCTCGTGTTTTTACAAGGCACCTATCTTCTTTTCCCTGTTAGTTCTTCTGGTCCTGAAACTGGAATCCACCAGAATCCACCGGAACCACATTCCACTTTGTTTCACTATCTAACCCTTTCATCTTCGACCAGAACCACAGAGACTCCTTCAGAACCCACTGGAACCATGTTCCACTTTGTTTCACTGCCTAACCCTTTCATTCTTCAACTGGAACCACAAGGATTCCTTCAGAACCCTTCAGAACCATATTTCCTTACATAACGGACCAATTCCTCCTTGTCATCATTCTCCTTATGTGATGACTTGTGTTCCTTTATTCATCCCCACATAGCCATATTACTGCGCACCCCACTTTACGCAGTATGCAGCAACATAGCCCCTACTGCACACACGGGATTGCACAGTATCATACATTGTATAAGTAGCTACCAGACTCCACCTGTATTCCCCAGCTAGTTCTATGCAATCCAGCATTGTTACTTAGCACATCCATGAGCCCCAAGTGTGCGCATTGGGTAGTGAGACCTTTTATTACTTCGCTTTGCCCACAGCAAGTCTTCGAACTACTTCGAGTGTTCGCTGTGCTACATTCTGACACCCAGTGTTAACAATTGTGATCTAGTGAAAAAGAAAGGATATAAACAAATCCAGTTAGACAAACCCAAGAAAGCCCACAACATGGACGGATCTCTGAACACCAGAGGAATAATCTGTCACAAGGTCATCCTCACAATCCAAATCGGAGAAGGAAATGAGGAAACAGAATTCCTGGTCATCAACTGTGGAAAAGAAAACCTGATCCTCGGAATGACATGGCTCCAAGAGACCAACCCTGCAATAAATTGGACAACTGGAGAAGTAACCCTTCTGGACAAACCCAGAACCCAGCAGTGTAGAGAGCCATAAGTCTCTACTCTCGCATACCGTCTAATCGTCACCTGGGCCGTTTCCCATCCTTATCCTTATCCCCTTCCTAACGTTTTCACCTTTTACCGTGGCCATCTAAAGTCATTTCCACACTCTCTCGCATCAACTTGCACTGATCCGAACGAAATCCACATAGTCTGCGTTCCACATTCACACTCAGGTTCTATCACTGGTAAGTCCTTTTGTTTGCATTGTGTCTATGACTCCTTGTATCAAGTCGTATCATGTCCTAACAACTTGAATTACTTTATTAAGTACTTTATTCACATATTTAGTTGTCTCCATGCCCTCGACAGGTATTGTGATGCATGTACCTTACTTGTTTCAGTCTAGGGTATGCCCAGACTATAAAAGACTGTACTTAGACAGTTGAAATTCATATTTTTTGGTCCTTCCATCTATCGTTCCCTTCAATCGTCAACCGTCTTAAGGGCTTCCACACAAGTCCTCATCGTCCTTATCATTTTCTGCTTTCATGTTCTTTGCATTACACTGTGCATTCTGCGGATCCGCTGTCAACTTTCAGCGGAACACTCCGGAAAGTCTCGGATTTGTCATTAAGGCTCTTTCCTGGTCAAAGGGTCTTGGCCAGTTGTCCCTCTTTTCATTCCTCTTGCATATCCCTTTAGGGGCAAACATATCACTCCCTTCTTACCACCCACAGCAGCTATCCAAGGTTTTGTGACTCATATTCCTGAGATCCAGACCCTTGTACTTCTCTTTAACTGGAGCCCACTGCAAGGGATCCAGAGGAACCTAATAGAAGGACACTATGCCTGAACCCCCAAAGGGTTGAGCTAGAAAACCTACTTGCACAGTTCTGCAATCTTAACCTCTCCAAGGATTCTGATTTTTTTTATCCTGTCGCATTGCAACTAGCTGACATTAATAGATCCTTGTCACTCCACCTATCATCCAATCTGTCAAATCTGATAGAAATGTTGCACCATCTATCATCAGATTTGTCAAACCCATCAAATGCGCCCCACTTGTCATCTGTTGATATGTAATTCTCCTGTGTCAAACCCTCTTGTTGTCGCCATGGCAAATGTGAATCCTTTTCAGATGCCCCTTCGGGGAACCCAGAACGCTCCCAAATTTGATGGGAAAACACTGTCTCAATTACCCTGTTATCTAGAAGACATCGAGTTTTTAGGAAACCAGGCTGGTCTTAACGAAGAACAGCAGATTAAGGCCGCTATCCAATATGCAGATTTAGACAAAGTCGAGGTTTGGGAAACCCTACCCAGCACTCATGCTAATCCGCCTGCATGGGCCACGTTTGTCACTGCAGTCAAGGATCTCTATCCTGGATGCAAAGGTAATAATCGCTATTGCCGTGCTGACCTACAATACCTTATACAGGATTACAAAAAGAAATCTATGCATAGTCAAGATGAACTGGGAGAGTATCTGCGGAAGTTTACCAAAATCTCTGCCATGCTCATTGCCAAGAACACACTATCCGAGACAGAATGCGATTCCATGTTCCTTGCGGGTTTTCCACAAGATGTTGAGAACTGGATCTGTCATCAGTTGGCTATTGTCAAACCAGATATTCATCCTGATGACCCATACCCGATCACTGATATCATTGAAGCGGCTAAGTTTCTTTTGACAGGATCAGCGTTGCGCAATACAGTTCCATCTGCAGTGCCATTTTCGACACCTTCACCGCAACATTATCCTCAGTTCCCTCAACAACATACTCCCACTCCTCAATAACCAGTTTCGCGACAAGGGGGCAGGAATGTCAAGGCTGAGTTTACCAATACTGTACAGCAAGCGCACCAACAGCAAGGAGGCAACCTGAAATGCGCCTTCTGTGGTGATCCTGCCCACTTTGTAAACAGTTGCCCTCACGTTGACAAGTATATTTGCACGTCATACGCTATCCATGGGACCGATCGTTGGCTATATATGCCCGATGGTTCTTGCATTCCTAGAGTGCTGGGTGCGTGTTGTCTTAAGGATTGCTTGGATCGTTTGGGAGCTGGTACATCATCCGCTTCCTCATCTTCTGTAACAGTTTCCGCTAACATGAGCTCTTCGAGTTCGGTCAATATCTTTTCTAGGGATATACATGCGCATATGTCCTCCGGCATTTGGTTGGTGACAGATGCGCCTATTGATGCTCTCATCAAATTTGAACCCGTTGCATTGGCAAATTCCATTGCAGACGTACAAGTACCCGATTCTCCTGATGTAGCTGATCCGGATTTTCAGCCTTTTATTGCTCAAGCATGGGCCTCCTTCCAAGCTACGAAGGAAGGTCAGCAATGCAGGAAGCACATTCATTTTGATGGTGTAGCTGTACTGCCCAAGAAGCCCACTACCAAACCAGATTCACGTTCTGCTACAGTCTCAGGGGAGCTAAAGTCTATCGTCTCTCCTGAGGTGCTGGATGCTCGTGCATCAGTCCCTGTGGGTTCCATTAGGCCTCCGACACCACCTCTTTCCTCCTGTGTACACGAGAAGAGCGCAAATTGCAGCGGTTTTATACCCGCTTCTGTGTCTTCAAGTAACATTTCTCCATGCATTCCTGTTGCTAACCAAAACACTTTCCCCCCCAGACAATACAGGTATTCCTTTCCTCTCGAGGATGATACCACTCCAAAGCATGTTCTCGATGTGGTGCTAGAGTCCACTGTTCCAATAGCAGTGAAAGGCCTCTTTGCGATCGCTCCAGAGTTTAGGAAGCAATTCCACGACCTGACTACTATCAAACACATTTCCAATTCATCTTTGTCTCATACTAATACTGTACAGGTAAACGAATTATCCAGTTGCGATCTGGGCAAGGTTGATCGCGAATTCAGTGATCGCATGCTGTGCTCGGATGACAGTTTAATTGTTGCACATCACAGTCTACTCCTGCGCTGTCTTGATGGCCAGGTAGTGGGCACCAAACATACCCTCACTTGTGTTCTGGACAGCAGTTCTGAGATTATTGCCATGCCCAAGCAGGTTTGGGAACAGCTCGGGAAACCTATCCACTCTGATCACCATATGCATATGACATTTGCTAACACCAGTACCGATTTGATGCTTGGTGTCCTGGAGAACTTATCCTTGTCCTTCGGGCCTGGAGAAGTCTTGCTTCAGGTGCAAGTAGTTGATCGTGCTAATTTTGATTTACTCCTAGGCCGTCTTTTTCACTGCCTTATGTCCATGACTACTGAGGACTTTCCGGACGGCAGTCAAACTATCACCCTACATGATCCCAATAACAGAAAAGAATTCAAGATGCCGACCCATGTGTGGACTAACGGATGTCCACGTTGCCGTCGCGGCTTGCATTGCAACAACCACCAAAGCATTGTTGAACTGGGTTTTTAGGTCTCGATGATCTGCCTTCACGGTGGGGAGATTCCATTACATTTCCCAGTATGCAAGCGTTTTTATCTAAATATCCTTTCCTGTGTTATCTTGTTGCAGAGCAGTCTTCACCTTCAGAGACTGCTATGGATTCTTCGCAACCCATTACTTCCAATACTGTTTCCGTTTCTTTGGTGACTCAATCTTCCTTTACTCCTTCACATTCACTTTTTATGCTTTCTCCTATGCCTTCCCCCTCGTATTTATTTCTCTCCTCTACTCAATCCGTCCTTTCTCATACTAATCTTACCACGTTGCGGTCGACTTACGAGTTTGATACCTCACGTCATTATTTCCATATTCACGATGTGTTTGCGTATAAGCCTGTCGCCAAGAAGGTTCACTCTGTTTCCGCTCCAGTTACAGAAGAGTTCCACATTGTGTGCAGCCTACCAGCTGAACCATTAGGCGGATTACCGCCTTTGCCTACTCACCCTCCCAATTTTATTCCAGGAATCTGCTTTACCCAAGAGCACGCAGATGCGCTCGACCTCGATCCCACTCAATGGCTTTGACCAGATGAACTTAGACTCGTTCGCTGGCTAGTGTGCGTTCACGAGATGGTGTTCGCTTGGGTCCCTACTGAACGTGGGCAGCTCGATGAGTGTTATTTTCCAGCAGTGAAGATTCCAACTGTACCTCATACTCCTTGGGTACTTCACAACATCCCAGTCCTGCCTTCTATCCAGAAGGAGGCAATTCAAATCATCAAAGTATGAACCCTCCACCGCTGCATATCGATCCCGCTGGTTTTACATCCTCAAATAGGATGGCAAGACTTTCCATCTCATACACGACCTCTAACCCCTTAATGCTGTTACTATCCGCAACGCATCCATACCTCCGTTCGTTGAGCACTTTGCGGAATACTTTGCGGGTTATGCAGTCTATGGCATGATGGATCTTTTTGCGGGCTATGATCAGCAACCACTACATGTTGACTCTTGTGACATGACCTCCTTTTCCACTCCTCTTGGACCTCACCACTTAACCACTGTCCCTATGGAATATACGAACGTGGTACAGATCTATCAGGCTGACATGGCCTTTGTTCTTCAAGATGAAATACCCGACCATACTATGCCATTTATTGATGACCTTCCCATCAAATCCAGTACTACCTGCTATCAACACGAGGATGGTTCCTACAAGACGATTCTGGAAAACTCTGGAATTCGATGGTTTAT
The DNA here is from genome assembly GCA_038089615.1 of Aureoboletus auriporus. Lineage (NCBI taxonomy): Eukaryota > Fungi > Basidiomycota > Agaricomycetes > Boletales > Boletaceae > Aureoboletus > Aureoboletus auriporus. Next base: position 10,715 of record JBBPLF010000947.1, read on the forward strand.
ATGGAATCACCTCATAGTCATTAACCGCATTTTACAGTGTCTCAAGAATGTCGGCACAACCATCTCAGCCAAGAAGTTCGTCCTCACTGCTCCAGACATGATTGTCGTCGGTCATAAATGTACCTTTGAAGGTCACGTTCCCCCGGATCCGAAGGTCCAGAAAATCTGTGACTGGCCAGAATGCACTACGCTTAGGCAGGTCTGTGGGTTTCTCAGGACATGCGGTGTGTTATGCATTTTTATCAAAGGTTACACATCAATCTCCAGACTGCTTGTTGATTTGATGCAGAAAGGTGTTCCTTTCTCGTGGGGTGCAGCCCAGCAGGAAGCCATGCAGCGTCTTAAAGATGCGATACTTGAATCACCTGCTTTGCGTCATCTCAACTATGAGTGCAGTCGAGAAGTGGTACTTGCTCTGGATATGTCTTATATTGCTGTTGGTTTCATTCTTTCCCAAGACAGGGAGGACGGCAAACGCTATCCGAACCATTTTGGCTTTATTATGCTTAATGAAGTCAAGAGTTGCTATTCCCAGGCGAAGCTTGAGCTTTACGGATTATTTCACGCACTCTGCGCTGTTCGCATTTTTATTTTCAACATTGCTAACTTTACAGTCGAAATGGACACCAAGTATGTCAAGGGTATGATCAACAACCCTGACCTTCAACCAAACGCGACCATTAATCATTGGATTGCGGATATCCTTCTTTTCCATTTTTGCCTTGTCCATGTCTCTGTGGATCGTCATACGGGTGTGGACGGATTATCATGCCGCCCTCCTGCTGAGGAGGATACACTGGAACACAATGACGTTGAGGATTGGCTTGACAAATCTTATTCCTTCTCCATGCAATTGCTAAATGATCGGTCCTATTTCCCAGCTCAGCTTGTCCTTCTGGGCCATCCTCACAGGTGTGCTACTGGACTAGCTTTGTTAGATTTGCTAATTCGTTGTCGTGAGATCATACGAACCAAATCATAGAACAAGTGACGCTGAGGATATAACTGCTCTCTCTAGCACTTCTTGAAAACTGAGAGCACTTTGACACGTGGCTCCAGACGTTGGTGTGACAAGGAACCTCAAAGTATTGTCACACACAAGTACTTCGGGAGACCAGATATTGCATAGGAAAGTACTAGAGGAGAGAAGTACATCCAAGTGCGTAGAACTGGCTGAGGAATGCCAGTGAAGAGGGTAGACTACTTATACTAGGCTGGGAGGCTGTGTAAGGCGATGCGTAAGCTATGTGTCCTGCGCAGGGCTATGCGTGCTGTGCAGGGCTATGCGTACTGTGCAGGGCAGTGTGCTGCACAAGGCAATATATACTGCGCAGGGCTATGCGTGCTGCATGGAACTATGCGTACTGCGCAAGGCAATGTGTACTGCGCGGGGCTATGCATGTTGCGCGGGGCTATGTGTACTGCGTGGGGCAGTGTGCTGTGCAAGGCTAGTGGTCTAGATGTGAGGGGATGCAGATGGTCTAGATATGAGGCAGTGCATGGGAGAGGGTATCTGCCGAAGCATGGGAATAGTCCGTAACTGTGTGACAAGTGTCAAAGATGGTTCCGTAGAGGTTCCATTAGAAAGGCAAAGTGTAAGCGAATGTGAAAGGATAATGGTGGTTGATGCAAGGAGCTTTTGAGAGGTGGGTTCCTCACTAGGGCTCTATATTCTTCCTCTGTAACAAAGGGGAAAAATAAGGTAAAAAAAGTGGATAGTCTGGGTGTCATCCAGGATCGTAACAGGCTTCCCCTATGTGCTTGTGCTTGTATGATCGCCTGTATTTGGCTGTTGAGTCACTTGCGGTATCTACAGATCCCCCTCCGCTCTCCCAATCTGATAGCATCATCGAGACCCCTTCTATCCCGCATTCTCTGAAAGGCATCCAGATATGAGTCGTCATCGGGAGATATGACGACGAGAAGGGAAATGTCCGTAAAGAGAGGAAAGGTTGAGGGTGACTCAACAGGGGCAGCGTGACTCAACAAGTGAGTGAGCATGACTCAACAAGTGTTCATCAGGACGTTCATCAGGATGTGTGTCAGGCGTAAGGTGGGTGAGGCGTGTAAGCGAATGTGATGGGTAGACCCTTGTCCTAGGCGTCTACATTCTTCCTCCGAATGAAAGGTGGAAACTTGAGCGAAGAAGAGAAAAATGAATTGTCCAGGCGCCAACCTTGATCGTAACATTACCTCCGATCTATGGTTGAAGCACCTGCTGAAAACTCAAAACTAAGAGGGGATGGTTTGCTTTGGGGTCCCGTCAAGAGGGGGCAAGGGGAATGTCCAGAGAGGCATTGTCTTTTGTTTTATAGAGAGTGGTTGAATGGGGAAAAGGGGGGTGAGAGATGGTGTGTTTCGTCAGGAAAAGAGAAAAAAAGACTTTTCTATGTTTGACAGGCACGTCTTCACATAGGGGAAGCTTGCTGAGCTTCCTTGTATTAAGCCATAATTGGTGTGTGTTACGGTTTTCCCCCATGACTGCTCTTTTCCTTATGTCTATGGACTCATTGTTTCCCCTTGTGTCTTTGCAAGACACTTATCCTCCTTTCCCTGCTAATCTTTATGATTCCCTTCACTTCCGACCGGAACCGCGGGAACTTCTTCGGAAGCCTTCGGAACCACATTTACAGTGACTTCCAAAACTGAGTCAATGTTTTGAGATTTTGGAGAATGGGTCATATAACTCAGGACCATGAACAAATAGAGCCAAAGTGTAAGTAAGCAGTAGAAAGTACCTACTCTTGGCTATGT
>JBBPLF010000948.1:2618-13468 GCA_038089615.1 Aureoboletus auriporus
TGTTTTCCTTTTTATCCTAGTAAAATCGCATATGTCGTCCGAATCTGCAAGTGTCTGATAAATCCGCATGAATTTGCAAATGCAAATGCATTGCCGGTGTCTGAGGAAAATACAAAAGATAGTAAGCAAAAATGAAATCATGATAAAAGAGATTGAAAGTTTAGCCTCGTTACCCTAACACTTCATACGCGTACCACATTAAAACCCTGTTTGACATAGAAAGTAAGAATGGTGCGCAGTGTCCATTGCGCAAGGAAATTGCATGTTAAATAATGATGTAGGACACCTGTGTCATAGCAAAAGTGACAGTGTTATATTTGGCGCGTAAACACAAGAATAAAATATGATAACGAAGCGCTTTTGTTGTGACTGTTTATTGGATTTTTCTGTTGTTTTGTTTCTTTTTGACGAGAGAGAGAGAGAGACCTAAGTATGTTTGACGGTTTTGTTGTTTTTTCTGATTATAATGCAGCACCGGATGAAACCCGGGGTAAGACAGATAACCGCTGGACTAATCCCAGGATGAAGGCGAGCACCGGACGAAACCCGGGATAAAACAGATACGTATCAGGTTCGGATATATGATGATAGGAAAGAGATGTCAGGTGTCTTGATCGGTTAGACCAGGATCGCCTTCATAATCCTCCGATTCGCCTTCTATTCCTACCAGATTGTCCAGTTCTTCTTCATCTAAACCAGTAAGATCTGAAACGGAAAGTGAGGTACGAGAACACGGATGATAAGGAATTAAACGGAAAGCTGCATAACGCAGCTGTGAGACAGATCCATCCAACTCTGCCAAGATATAAGACCCACCGGTCGTCCGGCGAAGGACTACCATAGGACCCATGTACCTTGGTTTCGTCTTCTGGTTCAGCTCTTTTTTGACTCGTGAATTGCACACTAGTACCAGAGTACCAGGCTTGAAGTCGTAATCCTTGATACGGTTCTTGAATGACGCTTCAAAATGCTTTACGGATTCATAATGCGCTTTGAGGATTGTCTCGCATATTTGTGCAAGGTCCTCGTAATGCTTCTGAAAATGCTTTGAGCGCCATGCTATAAGTCCTGATGTTGTTAGTGGTTGATCATCAGGAAGAGGGACAAGATAAGTTGCTTTGGATAGGTCAAAAGGAAAAAGAGGTTCCACACCATGTACCATGAAGTACGGCGAGAATCCGACGGATTTGATAATGGTAACTTGTTCCACCCAAAAGACAGAATGAGCTATGTGCGGCCAATAGGATTCCTCCCCCTGGGTAGTTTTGATGATGACCTCCCAGACATCAAGATGACGTTGTTCGACCACACCATTCGCCTGCGAATTGTAGGGGGAGATGCGGATATGGCGGATATGATAATGCGTAGATAGGATCTCTAGTGCCTGCACGAAAGCTGGCACATTGTTGGTAACAATTTCGGATAGAGGTCCCCAATGGCAGAGGATGTCCTCAAAGATAAAATTGGCAAGGGTGGTGGCGTTCTTGGATCATAACATGCAAAACTCGGGATATGCGGACATCGCGCAATGAGCCTGTACAATATAGCGATAGCTGCCGGCGCGAGGCATAAGCATGGTGTCGATATGCGCCTTGTGGAAGAGACCAACAACGTCGGGCACAGATGGGGGTATATGGAGTTTGACGGTTTGGCGAAGTTGGCATTGGTGACAGGTGCGTACATACCATTTGATGTCTTCAGTAAGCATAGGCCACCAGAAGCACAACAAAAGCCGCGTCTGCACAGTATAGGCACCTTTGTGCCCCAGGTCATCATATGCCTGCTTAATGAGTGCGAAATGACGGTCTTCCGGGACAACTAACTGATGGCAACCATGTGGCTCACGATGCCAAAGGTGTCTGTGGAGGAAAAAGAAACGCGTGGCAGATGCGATAAACGCGGAGAACTCCTGATCAGACATCCCGGAAAGGCAAACACCAGACTCAAGGAATGCAATAATTTGTTTGAGCCTAGCATCCCGCTGGATGCCTTTCGGAGAATGCGGGATAGAAGGGGTCTCGACAATGCTATTGGATTGGGAGAGCAGAGGGGAATCTGTAGATAGCGCGAGTGACTCGACAGCCAAATACAGGCGATCATATGAGCACAAGTGCACAGGGGAAGCCAGTCCAGTAGCGCACCTGTGAGGATGGCCCGGAAGGACAAGCTGAGCTGGGAAATAGGACTGATTGTTTAGCAATTGCATGGAGAAGGAATAGGATTTGTCAAGCCAGTCCTCTACATCATTGTGTTCCGGTGTATCCTCCTCAGCAGGAGGGTGGCGTGATAGTCCGTCCGCACCCATATGACGATCCACAGGGACATGGACAAGATGAAAATAGAAAAGGAGGATACCTGCGATCCAATGATTTATGGTCGCATTTGGTTGAAGGTCAGGGTTATTAATCATACCCTTGACATACTTGGCGTCCATTTTGACTGTAAAGTTAGCGATGTTGAAAATAAAAATGTGGACTGCATGGAGGGCGCGAAATAATCCATAAAGCTCGAGCTTCGCCTGGGAATAGCGACTCTCGACCTCATTAAGTGTGATAGAGCCAAAACAGTTCGGATAGCGTTTGCTGTCCACCCCATCCTGGGAAAGAATGAAACCAATTGCGATGTAAGATGTATCCATAGCAAGTACCACTTCTCAACCACACTCATAGTCGAGACGACGCAAAGCGGGTGATTCGAGTATCGCATCTTTAAGACGCTGCATGACTTCCTGCTGGGGTGTGCCCCATGAAAAAGGAACGCCTTTCTGCGTCAAATCGACAAGCAGTCTGGCAATTGATGCATAACCTTTAATGAAAATGTGTAACACACCACATGTCCCAAGAAACCCATGGACCTGGCTAAGCATAGTGCATTCAGGCCAGTCACGGATTTTCTGGACTTTCGGATCCGGGGGAATGCGACCTTCGAAGGTACATTTATGGCCGACGACAATCGCGTCTGGAGCGGCGAGGACGAACTTCTTGGCTGAGATGGTGGTGCTGACATTCTTGAGATGCTGTAAAATGCGGTTAACGACTACAAGGTGATTCCATATAAACCTTTGGATTCCAGAGTTTTCTGGAATTGTTTCGTAAGAACCATCTGCACACTGATAGCGGGTAGTACCAGATTTGATGGGAAGGTCGTCAATAAATGGCATAGTATGGTCGGGTATTTCATCTTGAAGAACAAAGGCCATATCGGCCTGATAGATCTGCACCGCGTTCATATATCCCATAGGGACAGTGGTTAAGCAGTATGGCCCAAGAGGAGTGGAAAAGGAGGTCATGTCGCAAGAGTCGACATGTAATGGTCGCTGATCATAGCCAGCAAAAAGATCCATCATGCCATAGACTACGTAACCCGCAAAGGATTCCACAAAGTGCTCGACGAACGGAGGTACGGATGTGTCACGGATAGTAACAGCATTAAGGGGTTGGAGGTCGTGTATGAGACGGAAAGTCTTGCCATCCTGTTTGAAGACGCAAAACCAGCGGGATCGATATGCAGCGGTGGAGGGTTCATAGACACCCGACGCAATGCAATCTTTGATGATTTGGATCGCCTCCTTTTGGATAGAAGGCGGGACTGGGATGTTGCGAAGTACCCAAGGAGTATGAGGTACAGTCGGAATCTTTACTGCTGGAATATAATGCTCATTGAGCCGCCCACATTCAGTAGGGACCCAAGCAAACGCCATCTCGTGAACACACACTAGCTAGCGAACAAGTTTAAGTTCATCTGGCCAAAGCCATTGAGTGAGATCAAGGTTGAGCGCATCAGCGCGCTCTTGGGTAAAGCGTATTCCTGGGATAAAATTGGGAGGGTGAGTAGGCAAAGGTGGTAATCCGCCTAACAGTTCAGCTGGTAAGCTGTGCACAACGCGGAACTCTTCTGTAACCGGAGCGGAAACAGAGCGAACTTTCTTGGCGACAGGCTTATACGTGAATGCATCGCGAATATGGAAATAATGACGTGAAGTATCAAACTCATAAGTTGACCGCAATGCGGTAAAATTAGTATGAGAAAGGACGGATTGAGTAGAGGAGAGAAACGGATACGAGGGGGAAGGCATAGGAGAAAGCATAAAAAGTGAATGTGAAGAAGGAAGAGAAGCTTGAGTCACCAAAGAAACGGAGACCGTATTGGAAGGAACGGGTTGCGAAGAATCCGTAGCAGTCTCCGAAGGCGAAGACCGCTCTGCAACAAGATAACGCAGGAAAGGATATTTGGATAAAAACACTTGCATACCGGGAAATGTAATGGAATCTCCCCACCGTGAAGGCAGATCATCAAGACCTAAAAACCCAGTTCGACAATGCTTTGGTGGTTGTTGCAATGCAAACCGCGATAGCAATGTGGACATCTGTTAGTCCACATGCGGGTCGGCATCTTGAATTCTTTTCTGTTATTGGGATCACATAGGGTGATGGTTTGATTGCCGTCCGGAAAGTCCTCAGTAGTTGCGGACATAAGGCAGTGAAAAGGACAGCCTAGGAATAAATCAAAATTAGCATGATCAACTACTTATACCTGAAGCGAGACTTCTCCAGGCCTGAAGGACAAGGATAAGTTCTCCAGGACACCAAGCGTCAAATCAGTACTAGTATTAGCGGATGTCATATGCATATGATGATCAGAGCAGATAGGTTTCCCAAGCTGTTCCCAAACCTGCTTGGACATGGCAATAATCTCGGAACCGCTGTCCAGAACACAAGTGAGGGTATGTTTGGTGCCTACTACCTGGCCATCAAGACAGTACAGGGGTAGACTGTGATACGCGACAATTAAACCGTCATCTGAGCACAACACGTGATCGCTGAATTCGCGATCGACCTTGCCCAGATCACGACCGGATAATTCGTTCACCTGGACAGCATTAGTATGAGATGAAGATGAATTGGAAATGTGTTTGGTAGTAGTCAGGTCACGGAATTGCTTCCTAAACTCTGGAGCGATCACAAAGAGGTCTTTCACTGCTATTGGAACAGTGGACTCTAGCACCGCATCGAGAACACGCTTTAGAGCAGTATCGTCCTCAAGAGGAAAGGAATACCTGTATTGTCCGGGGGGGAAAGTGTTTTGGTTAGCAACAGGAATGCGTGGAGAACTGTTACTCGAAGACGCGGAAGCGGGTATAAAACCACTGTGATCCGCACTCTTCTCGTGCACATGGGAGGAAAGAGGTGGTGTTGGAGGCCTAATGGAACCCACAGGGACCAAAGCACAAGCATCCAGAACTTCAAAAGAGATGATTGACTCTAGCTCCCCTGAGACTGTAGCAGAATGCGAATCTGGTTTGGTAGCGGGCTTCTTGGGCAGTATAGCTACGCTGTCAAAATGAATGCACTTCCTGCGTTGCTGACTTTCCTTCATAGCTTGGAAGGAGGCCCATGCTTGAGCGATAAAAGACTGAAAATCCAGATCAGCTACATCAGGAGAATCGGGTACTTGTACGTCTGCAATGGAGTTTGCCAATGCGATGGGTTCAAATTCGATAAGAGCATCAATAGGCACATCTGCCACCAACCAAATGCTGGAGGTCATATGCACATGTATATCCCTAGAAAAGGTATTGACCAAACTCGAAGAGCTCATGTTAGTAGGAACTGTTATGGAAGATGAAGAAGCGGATGATGCGCTTGCCCCCAAACGATCCAAGCAATCCTTAAGACAACGCGCACCCGGCACTCTAGGAATGCGAAAATCATCAGGCATATATAGCCTGCGATCGGTTTCACGGATAGTGTGCAACGTGCAAATATACTCATCAACATGAGGGCAACTGTTTACAAAGTGGGCAGGATCACCACAGAAGGCGCATTTCGGGTTGCTTCCTTGCTGTACAATATTGGTGAACTTGGCCTTGACATTCCCGCCCCCTTGTTGCGAAACTGGTCGTTGAGAAGCGGGAGTATGTTGTTGAGGGAACTGAGGATAATGTTGTGGGGAAGGTGTCGAAAATGGCACTGCAGATGGAACTGCATTGCGCAACGCTGATCCTGTCAAAAGAAATTTAGCTGCTTCAATGATATCAGCGATCGGATATGGGTCATCAGGATGAATATCTGGTTTGACAATAGCCAACCGATGACAGATCCAGTTCTCGACATCTTGCGGAAAACCTGCAAGGAACATGGAATTGCGTTCTGTCTCGGAGAGCTTGTTCTTGGCAATGAGCACAGCAGAGATTTTGGTAAACTTCCGCCGATACTCTCCCAGTTCATCTTGACTACACATAGATTTCTTTTTGTAATCCTGTATAAGGTATTGTAGGTCAGCACGGCAATAGCGATTATCACCTTTGCATCCAGGATAGAGATCCTTGGCTGTGGTGACAAACGCGGCCCATGCGGACGAATTAGCGTGAGCGCTGGGTAGGGTTTCCCAAACCTCGGCTTCGTCTAAATCCACATATCGGATAGCGGCCTTAATCTGCTGTTCTTCGTTAAGACCAGCCTGCGTTCCTAAAAACTCAATGTCTTCTAGGTAACGGGATAGTTGAGACAGTGTTTTCCCATCGAATTTGGGAGCATTCTGGGTTCCCCGAAGGGGCATCTGAAAAGCATTCACATTTGCCATGACGACAACAGGAGGGTTTGACATAGGAGAATTAGGAGGAGAAAGGGAGATTGGCAAGACAAATAACGGAGTTATAGGATGAGTAGCCGCCAATTGAGGGGATGAGCGGAACAAGTAAGAAAGATTCGGAGAAGACACAGATGAAGCTGGAGATGGGGTTAGAGGTGATAGCGGAGAAGGTATCAGGAAAGGTGAAGATGATTGTGAAGAGAGAGGGGAATCCGGAAAAGGAGGAAGAGAATCGAGGCGAGGTGATGAATGGATAAATGCCCCTGGTAACTCTGGTGAGGCGAAACAGGAGTAACTGGTTGGTTGGTAACCTGGTGATATATGGATACCAGGTTGCGAAGGCAAGTTGGTACACATTTCAGACCTGTCAACGGATGACAAGTGGGGTGCATTTGACGGGTTTGACAAATCTGATGATAGATGGTGTGACGCGTCTGATGGATTTGACAGATCAGATGATAGGTGGAGTGACAAGGGTCTATCAATGTCAGCTAGTTGCAATGTGATGGGATGAAAAAAATCGGAATTCTCAGAGCGGTTAAGATTGCAGAACTGTGCAAGTAGGTTTTCTAGCTCAACTCTTTGGGGATTCGGGCGTAGTGTCCTTCTATTAGGTTCCTCTGGATCCCTCACGGTGTTACGGTTTTCCCTTATAACCCTTCTTTTCCTTATGTCTATGGACTCATTGTTTCCCCTTGTGTCTTTGCAAGACACTTATCCTCAACCGGAACCACAGGGATTCCTTCGGAACCCTTCGGAACCATACTTCCTTACATAATGGACTAACTTCTCCCCGTCATCACTCTCCTTATGTGGTGACTCGTGTTCCCTTACTCATCACTACTGCGCACATCGCCTTACGCAGCGCGCAGCACCATAGCCTTTACTGTGGACACAGACTTCTGCAGTACTCTCCTTTAGTATAAGTAGTTACTTTGTCTTGCTTGTATTCCCCAGCTAGTTCTACGCAATCCAGCATTGTTACTCAGCACATCCATGAGCCCCAAGTGTGCGCATTGGGTAGTGAGACCATTATTCTCTTTGCTTCACCCACAACAAGTCTCCGAACTACTTCGAGTGTTCGTTGTGCTATGTTCCGACATCCAGCGTTAACACGCGGTGGGCTCCAGTTGAAGAGAAGTACAAGGCTTTGGATCTCAGGAATATGAGTCACAGAACCTTGGATAGCTGCTGTGGATGGTAAGAAGGGAGCGATATGTTCACCCCTAAAGGGATATGCAAGAGGAATGAAAAGAGGGACAACTGGCCAAGACCCTTTGACCGGGGAAGAGCCTTAATGATGAATCCGAGACTTTCCGGAGTGTTCCGCTGAAAGTTGATGGCAGATCCGCGGAATGCGCAGTGTAATGTGAAGAATGTGAAAGCAGAAAACGATAAGGACAATGAGGACTTGTGCGGAAGCCCTTAAGATGGTTGACGATTGAAGGGAATGATAGATGGAAGGACGAAAAAGATGATTTTCAACTGTCTATGTACAGTCTTTTATAGTCTGGGCATACCCTAGACTGAAACAAGTAAGGTACATGTATCACAATACCTGTCGAAGGCATGAAGACGACTAAATATGTGAATAAAGTACTTAATAAGTAATTCAAGTTGTTAGGACATGATACGACTTGATACAATGAGTCATAAATGCAACGCGAACAAAAAAGACTTACCAGCGATGGAACCTGAGTGCGAATGTGGAATGCGGACTATGTGGATTTCATTTAGATCGGTGCAAGTTGATGTGAGAGAGTGTGGAAATGACTTTAGACGGCCGCGGTAGAAGGTGAAAACGTTAGGAAGGAGATAAGGATAAGGATGGAGAACGGCCCAGGTGACAATTAGACAGTATGCGAGAGTAGAGACTTATGGCTCTCTACAGTGCTATGGGCTCAGCAACATTATCCTTATTTGTCTATGGCAGATGACTGTGTAACAACATTATCCAGTAACATTATACTGCACAGGCTGCAACTGTGACACATGCTCTTGGTATGAGAGACTTGGCTTGCATTGTGCGTACTCGCGGCTTTCTTCTTTTGATGCGTATGTATTGTCCTCAAGGACCTTCATAGTAGAAGTGAACTTTAAGATCTAATACTGCACCTAGAGGGGTTGCCTCTATTAAAGTGTCGGGCACTAGTCGTTGGTCTCGACTTCAAGAAGGGCACATAGTCACCACTCGTGTTAACCCTCATGTCTGGATATGATCACAGCAGATAAAAGTAAGGAGTTTGTCGGGGTGTGGGTGTGTAGATGAAAGTCAAGTTCTTCTGTTGTCGACCCTAATCCAATACTGGACACAGGCATACACAAAAAGATACTGACTGAGAGACAAGAAAGATTGAGGGGAAAGCTCAACAAGAACTTGACTGGAGTTCTCTGTTGAGAATGCATTGTTTATATACTATACAAATGCTGTGCTAATGGTCCGTGCACGTGTGGCTATACAAGTCTGCCCTAAGGTATGATGTCATAGAATGTTCTGGAATGATTACCTAAGAATGTCATGTGACTGTGAGAACCAAAGTGGTCTGTGACTTGAAAGATGCTAAGTCCAAAGATAAAAGATGATCAGATAAGATAAGATAAGATAAGATTGAGGGAGATTAAATAAGCGTAAAATTGACAACAAAATCACTGTATAAGATGCTAAAGAAAGGGGAAAGGATGGCCAAAAGGGCCATCCTTATTTATGTCTACAGTGGTGGCTGTACCTATGAATTAGGCTATATGATATAAGAATATCAACCAATAGCATGAAGGTGGCTATGGTATCTATAGTAAAAACCAATAGCATAAAAGACTTATCCGGAGTCTATAAAGACATCCAATGGCATAAGTCGCTCTATCTATGATGTCATTTGAAGTAATATGACATCACAGTGAATAGCATAGAGGCCTAGATGTCATATGTAATGACATCATAGTCTAGACCCTATATATAAGCAAATATGTCAGCAAATCTAGTCTCTGATTATGTACACAACTTAATGTGTCATGCAATCAGGTGACATGTCATGTGACAGGCCTAGAATCTTGGTTATGTAATATGAAATATTAAATATGAATACCAAGATTTTCAACACCGCAGTCCCAAAAAGGAATGTGGAAAATGTTATTTCCTTGAAAGAGGACACACTCAAAGGTGTCCGGACTTTAAATAGATCTGTACAATGAGCATGGAAGCTCCTGCTGGTCGAGAGCAATCATCAACCCATGCTACTACTCATGGGATTCTGCTGGGCTCGGACTTCCTGACCCTGCAAGCGACACCTACCAACAAATAAGGGTGTTCTTCCGTGACGAATATGATGTGGAAATGAAGAGCCAGGGAAAAGAATACGGTGCATAAACCTACTGGGTGTTTGTCTGCCAAAGGGCCCTAAAAAGGATTCTACATACAATAAATACAATTATTTACAATGTATTGGAGCGTTGCCTGAGGATGACTTCCTAACTTGGACAATTCCTGTAGTACAATTACCAAAGACCGATGGGATGGCGCAAGAAGTCACACACTACACAGAAAATGCAGGCTTAATTTCCCATAATAAAAAAGAAAAAAATATTATGTTATCAGAAACCCCAGAACAAATCCTAGTATGATCCATAAAATCAAAAAGAGAAGTCTTGGTGAAAATAAAAGTTTTCCATCCAACAACCAAGGACAAGAAGTTTGCCACAGATGCCTTACTAGACAGTGGCACTAATGGCATTTTCATCGACAAAAAGTGGGCTAGCAAAAGGAAGCTTCCCATGAAACCCTTACCACAACTGATCCCCGTGTTCAATGTTGACGGATCAAAAAATCAAGGAGGCAGCATCACACACGCCGTTGAACTCATCGTCCAATATCATGAACACCATGAGAAAGTAGTGGTGGAAGTCACATCACTGGGAAAGAACTCGATCATTCTTGGTTATAAGTGGCTGGAAACCCACAATCCAGAAATAGATTGGCCGACAGGAAAGGTCACTCTCTCACAATGTTCCCCGACATATCACCTTTTAGCTGAAAGAGGTGCTTTCTTACATTCCCTTGATGAACAAGAGCAAGGCATCGCTCATGGAGCCTATGATACAATCAAGTCTTTAGAAAAACCCAAAGATGATGACAACCCAGGGGCATTAGTGCCAAAACAGTACCATGAGTTTCTGGACTATTTCTCCAAAAAGGAATTGGAACGTTTTCCCATTAGAAAACCATGGGATCACGCAATTGACATGAAGGAAGGATTTAATCCCAA
>JBBPLF010000949.1:0-13444 GCA_038089615.1 Aureoboletus auriporus
TCTATGCAATTCAGCATTATTACTTAGCACTTTTACGAGCCCCAAGTGTGCACATTGGGTAGTGAGACACTCTATTGCCTTGCCCACAACAAGTCTTCATACTACTTTGAGTGTATGCTGTACTATGTTCCAACATCCAGTGTTAACAAGGAATATATATTCAAATGTTTAAAAAAGTGGTTCTGGGGGTTTTCAAGGCCTAGAAATCGATTAGGACTAGTTACAAGAGCCCTTGGAATTTTTTTGGCCAAGTTATCAACTACCCCCTCCATTTACTTCTTTTTTCCAAAACTTTTTCCTGACCACCAAATTGTTTCAGACCTCTTGTAAATCCATTAGATAGGTTATATTAATGGATTGGCATCATCATTTAGCTTGGAATTTGGTTTCAACATTTAGTTTTTAATTCCCATGTAGGTATATAGAGAATGATGTAAGATGTGATGCTATTTCCAGGTAGGTCAAGCATAGGGCACATTGTTGGTATCATAGGGTTTATAAAGGAAAGGAAAAAGGGAGTTACTAAGCAATAGAACATGAAGGAACTTCAAAGAATACTTAGTAATACACAGCAAGGGAATCAATGTAGGAAATGATGATGTCAAGTGGGTTGTACAGTGAGACACATGTCTGATGGGAATACATAGGAAAGTAATCAGAATGACAAGAGAAAAGAGAATAGGGGTGAATCATAACAGTTTCTTTTCTAAACAAGCATAGCTTGGGGGCCACATTTCCAGCTGTTACATCTATGTAGTTTCTGGAGTTTGTCTCAGATGATGTAGTGCACTACATGCAATTGAGGCATCTTAGCGAGCAGAGCGCGCAACAAGCACGGGCGGTGATGACACCAGCACGCACCCTGCTGCGTCCAGTGTCAATGATTACCTAATAAGCCTGCCTGGAGCCTCGTTCGACTGCATTGCAACTGCAACAGTCCCAGGTGACGGTGACAGCACGCGGCCATCCCTTCTCTTCACCCTCTGCCCACCGTCGTAGTATGCAAATTCTCCCTGTCTCTGCAGGCGAAGGTAATCTAAACAACTTCGCAGGGATCCACTTTCACCCTAAGGCCTGATTCGCGATAACTCGTTACGCCTACTCTTTTACGGTTAATTGCCCACCAACGATTCGTCACTCGTCGTTTGCTAGCCATTCTCTCAAGGAATCCGCATTCGGTTCCTCCATGTTTGGCCTTTGGAGTAATGGGCCTTCGACCCCGAAACGAAATAGCACACTCAAACCCGCACCCCTCACCCCCAAACTCACGACCACTACATCCCCCGAATACCCACCCCATCCTACACACGACGCCCAATGGGAGCATGTCAAATCTGGATCACCTTCCTCGCCCGATGACGAAGCCGCCTTTGAGCGCCTCGGGTATAGTCAGGTGGACGGGGGTGACCACCTGTGTAGCGCACCACCCGCACTTCTTCAGTTGCAAGAGGAGAATGAACAATTAAAACAACAGTTAGAGACATCGCTCACTTTACAGCGCAAGGCAGAGAGTGACCGTGACCGGTGGGAACGGAAGGTGGTAGAGGCACGGGCCAATGTCCGCTCAGAACGGGAACGGGATGGGTCGTCTGCCAAGAACCGTCGCGAACGTGACAGAGAGAGAGACCCCGGCGCGATGGACGCATTCAAGGAAGAAAACGAGAAGCTGAAAAGTATGCTTCAGCAACAGGTACAGCAACTGGACGCCGCACAAGAAGAGATCGCACAAGAGCGCTCGCAGTCGCACTGCAATATGGAACGGTTAAAGGGAGAGTTAGATGCTGTTCGAGGGGCCTACAAGCAGGAGGCGGAAACGTCGAAAACAAATTTACAGGAGAGTGTTCAACGAATCGAGCACCTGATGGCTGACCGCGACCGCATCCGGAAAGAAAGGGAATCCATTCGAGGAAATCTCAATGCAGAGATCGAGCGGCTGAAGTTGGCGCACGCAAAAGAGACTGAAGCGACTACAAAAGCGATCGAAGAAGTTAACCGTGATAGGTCGCAGGTACATTCAGAGCTACGAAAGGTCAGGAAATCGCTCGATGCATACGCTCCCCAACTAGACGAGAGCCTTCGCGAGATCGATGCTCTTCGCCTCGAGCTCTCCAGTGCCAAGGAATCGCAACGCAAAGCTGCCGAACTTAAGGGGCGTCTGGATATCCAAAACAGGGAACTTCGCAACGCACGAGAGGAATCCTCAGCACTGAAGAAAGAGTTCAATCAACTCGCCACTCTCCTAGAGGACCGAACCTCAGAGCTCAAGGGCGCGCAGAGTTTCCTCACAACGGCTGATGCCTTTTCAGGAGCCGAGGTTACTAGCACCCTTCAGAGGCTTAACGCAGAGGTATTGCAAAGCACCGCATACATGGCAGAGTCTATGGTTGAGCAGTTCTTCCACGAGACGACGTCGCAATCGTCCAAGACGGATGAGCAGCTAGTAGCCTGTAAAAGAGCATCAACTGTGATCGGGGATGTCATTGTCCATTTCCTCGGCACGAAGAAACATAGGGACGATCCCATTTTGATTCAGATCGCATTCCAGGCGTATCTGGTGTATCATCTACGTTGGATTGCGCGTGCCTGGATTATTGGGGGAGACGAGATCCACAACAAGTTCCTTGACGCAATTTACCAGAGCTTGCATGAAAGGGGTGAGTAATGGCTTCTCAACTCGACGAAAATGCTCACTTGCATGATCAGAGGCACAAGCCATTGCTGGACGCTGGCGCGCCCTCACACGTGCACACGTCCCATCGACATCACTTGACGACTCCCAAATTGCGTTTCAAATTGCGACCAAGATGATCTCCGGTTTCAGCGACATCCTCCTCACTGCCGGATGTACCGCACCGAAACCGGACATTGGTGCAGCCCTCTCTTCTAAATTTACCGAAAAACTTTCCTTCTTGGTCTCTTTGGCCTTGCGCGTGAACAAGATCGTTGGCGAAGATGTTACTTCCGGTGATTTTGAGGTGTTGGCTATCCCGCCTGGGGCTGTTTTCGATATCACGATGATGGAAGATTCGTATGACGATGGGGTCTCTGCGAAAGGCAAAGGGGAGAGCATGTCCAAGGTACTCTGTGCAACAGACCTAGGTCTGCGGAAGAAGACGCGGGTGGGAATGACTGGGGAGAAACAGTGGGAAACAAAGGTCCTACTCAAACCCAAGGTTGCGCTCGAGTCGGTCATTGAGATCATGGACGAGTGAGCAACGTGGTTTGATTAACCTCATATTATCTCTTTACGCTCTTGTACTGATTCTCGTTGCTGTTTCGTGTTGTGTTGTAGTACAACATTTGTAGTAGTACTCTCTCTCTTGGTTCGCTTGCTATCATATAACCTCCGGTTGACTGACCTGGCGGCCCGGGCGGCCCGGAGAAGATCGGTCAGCCCATTTATGCGGACCGCCTGCGAGACTAAGCTTGATCAATGGTCATATTGACCAAATTGTGTTTATAGTACGACATGGTCTTGCAAAATTTATAAGATATGCGCACGTCATTATCAGGTAGCTGTTACTGACACTTTAACTAAATTTTAGTAAAGAACCACATCGATTACATTTTATTAAAAAAATCAAACTTTAAGTTGACACTTGCGTGGCGGGCCGCTCAACCTGCGCTTATCATTGAAGTCATTACATAATCAGAGTTTCAAATGTACAACTACTAGGCTGAATAGGGTCCCTCTTCAACTTCGTTGCTCGCCACGATGAGCACTGAAACCGAACCTTTGATTCGAAGTGAAGAGTCGGGTCAGCGCAACTCTGCACGTGATGATGCAGACTTTGTAACCGCGCAAAAACTGTCGAATGGCCCGTGTTCGTGCTGTCGTCTGGGCTGCCTTCGGCGTAGCCTTCGTTATCGGTGTCATACTCGTTTTCGTTGATCCACCTCAGAGATCATGGGTGGTCAGGAAGGTTACCAAGGGACCCAGATCGAGCTGCTCAGAGGCTATCAAGGAATCCGTCGCACAGGGAAAGATTGTCAGCGTACTCGGTGTTGAAGGGTTAGTCTTTCTATTTTATTTTCCAGATTTGTTAGGACTATCCGCAGTGGCCATAAACTAGGAAATTCTATTGCAGTTGTCCGACAGTATTGTGCACTCGGTGTTCGATATGTGACTATCACTCAGTCATGTCACAACGTATTCACTGACTCGTGTGGCTACCTGACACCAATTCCTCCATTGCACTATGGTCTGAGGTTCAGATGGGCTCTCGTTCTCGATATTTTCGATCGTCTGATTCACTCTTATCTAGCACTTTCAGATTTAAGCTCATTGATGAGATGAACCGCGTTGGGATGATGGTCGACCTATCACACACCTCCGACATGACTACGACACAAGCAATCTTGCACTCCAAGGCACCTGTCATTTGGTCGCATTCGTCAGCGAGGGCTGTTCACAACGTACCTCGCAATCTGCCTGTTGACGTTCTCAACTTTATTGGCATAGGAAACGGGAAAAAATATGGCGTCGTCATGGTATGCCCTATACGATTGCGACAATATTGGGTTATTCTTACCTGCGCCTCTTGACAGGTCAACTTTGGGACTGAATTTGTTGCATCCAAGGGCAAGGCTAATGTTCAGGCTGTGGCTGATCACACCGAGCACATTGCGAAGATTTCCGGGAATTAACAGTGAGTCACTATCACTTCTTGTATGTGTTGAGGATGAATCTTTGGCCCCTTGGTGTTGGTATTGGTGGTGATTTTGACGGAATAGTGTCAGCACCCGAAGCACTAGAAGACGTCTCCAAGTATCCTGCCCTCGTAAGCCTTCCGGATGCTTTCATTCGGTGACTTTCATAACCTCCGTTATATCGCTGAACTGTATCGCCGGGGTTGGAACAAGTACGAACTCGCAGGTCTGACAGGTGGTAATCTACTTCGAGTGTTCGCTGAAGTGGAAAATGTCGCTCGCGGGCTCCAAGCCGCAGGAACACCAGTTTGTTATGATATTTATGAGAAGAGAGAGGACATCGTACAATACAAGTTTGTCGTTCATCTCCTATTAGATCGGTTGAATTCGAGGCCAATGGCATTATGACTCACATGGCACGAACTGAGTCTATCCGACGCCGCGTGTCTACTTGAAACATTACTGACAATATTATTACTCGAGCATGTACAAACCAACATCTAAGAAGCCCGCTTCGCTACATAATATCTTATAACACACGTAGTTTCACTATCCGACCATCGCGCTCACTCGTACCTCAAAATGAAAATCTTGCCTTCCTTGACCGACAAAATCACAGCCCCCTGACTTTGATCAATATTGATCGTCTCCACCCCATCCAAATCGAGTTCATCCGGAATCTCGAGCGTACGCACGACCGCTTCCTCGCGCCATAAACGCCCCTTCTCCTTCTCCCGCTTCCGATCCACCGCAGTAAAGACAGGCGGGAACGTGACGAACCGAAGGCACTTGGGTACGCGGTGCCGTCGAGGGTCGTATATCGTACCGTCTCCATCATGTCGGTTGGTCGGCTCATTGGTGGCGCGTCCAGGCGAATCGTGATAATGCCTCACACCATTCGATACCGAACGTGACGCCGATGCGCTCGTATCATCTGAAATGTTTGCAAACAGCGTCTCATCCTCGTCATCTCCGTCATCTTCACTGTCTGAAAATGACCCATGGCCTACGAGCCGCGATGCATCCACACCATAGACACCTCCAGGTTCAGCGGCATATTCGATCCAGACAGCGTGTCCGAAATCAACAGCGACAAGGGGGCGTGGCCGGTCACCCGCCTCTTCATCGTCATCATTGTCCCCCGTACCATCGAGCACACATACAACTTCAAACGGCGTGGAGACGTACCACAAGTGAAGCATTTCGTCGTCTCCGTCTCCGTCCGAGTGAGCGTCAGATATAGGCGAGTTCGATGTTGGTGGCTCGCAGATAATGGGGACGCGGAAGTAGTGTTGCGCGAGAACAAATCGGGTGCGGTGGGTATCGGGATCGTGGGCGGCAAGGAGAACGACTGTGCAACTGAGCCGAGGAACACCCGGTAAAGTAGGCCACCACTGTCGAACAAAATGGGCCGATTCGGGATACCAAGGCGGGAAAGGATACGGATTTGGGGCAGGTGATGACGTTGTTGTGATCTGCGATGACACGGGAGGTCCTATTGTCGTCGAGACGCTCGAAGAATGGCTACCATCAGGGGAGCTTTGATATGACGCCGACGAAGATCGGACTTGAGCTTGAGTGGCCTCTACGTTTGGTTCCTGCTCGGCGTCCATTTCCCGCATTTT
The DNA here is from genome assembly GCA_038089615.1 of Aureoboletus auriporus. Classification (NCBI taxonomy): domain Eukaryota; kingdom Fungi; phylum Basidiomycota; class Agaricomycetes; order Boletales; family Boletaceae; genus Aureoboletus; species Aureoboletus auriporus. Next base: position 6,276 of record JBBPLF010000949.1, read on the forward strand.
ACCCTTGTTATACGCTCTTTTTGACGACGGGCCCGCTTCATAGACATCGACGATACTTTCGCTGTCAGCTCTTCCTTTTCCTTTGGACCTCGAGCTTTCTGCGACGGCCTCTTGTGACCATCCATCATCATCTTCCGTTCCGCACTCCGAGGTGTCATCAGGCGATGTCCCTTTTTCGTTGACCTCCTCAGATTTCTCTAAAGGTAAGGTTGAAGTCGATAACTGCTCCTCGTCGGCTGGAAATTGACTATCAACATCATCAGAAGTGTCCTCCTCATCTTCAGGGTTGGTGGCGACGCCAGGATGAGTAACCCCGACAGAACTGGGCGGGACACTTGGAAAGACAAATTTTTTCGATATCGATCTAATTGGCGATAGTCGAATTGAAATAACGGGCAGATCATTGCGACAAAAATTCCGCGGCTGGTCGTGATTCATTAAATCATGATCATCGTTGTGTATGCTTGCGAGGAGGCTAGGTTTGCGGGGTTTGATAAGGTTGTGGAGGATGTTAAGAGGATAAAAGTGTTGGTAAGCAGCGTCTGCTTCTTCTGAGTGAATGACTATTTGATCCTCGTGTAGGATGCAAGACCAATTTGAAGATATAAGCTAGAAAAAATATTTTGCGTGTCAGATATACTTCTACAGATGAGATTGACCGGATGAACCGTCGCCCCAAAGGGTAATAAACATCGGCACTTACACAGCCAACACCAGTATCCACAAAAACATATTCATCCTTTGCCCAATCCAATAAAACATATAAGCCTACAACAGGATCAGTACGTGGATAAAAAAAGCGCCCCCTTAATTTCTCACCGATAGTGTTACTACTCGCTACCCATACGAACGCGCTCAAGAGGCGACGCGGGGGGTCCAGTAGAAAAACGTTCATAACCACTCCTGCTGTATGGAATGACGTCAGTGGAAAGAAGATAGGTTTAGGTTCGTGCGTAGGTCGCGAAGAAGTCTCAAAAAGAAATTCCCCGCGCAACAAACCTCGAGCACCTGCAGAGCGATTCCCGGGACAGGTTTGACAAACAGTGGGTGGTGCGCAGGGACAAACGGGCGTCGGAGTTTCCCGGTAACATGCAGTGCAATCGGGGAGAGGTGATGTAGTTCGTGTGGACAAGGGCGAATGGGTAGGGTCAGCAGAATCAGCTGTGCTTGAAATGTGAAGAGTTGAATCTTGTGGGGATGATCCTTGGGATGAAGGTGGGGGAGAATTTGCTGGACTCTTGGAAGGAGAATAACAGTGAAATTCAGGAGAGAATGGTAAAAATTGGGACGACGGAGAAGGATAGTCCCGCGATTCCGGTGGGAATGCAAGTTTCATTAGAACGAACTCCATCACCCGGTTGTCATCATAACTGTTGAGCGGGATTAGAACGCCACAAGTGTGTGTGGTGACATACTGCTTACGAGGCCTCCAGAACTCTTGCCATCGTAAAGTACACCGCCCGTTCGTCGAATTCGACGCGGCACTTCCATAACTCCCATTTCTTCTCTGCGTCTACGTCCTGAATGTTGTCGTCATCACCGTCGCCCTTTGACTTGGGTCGATCAATATTGTGGTTATCTTTGGAAAAACGCCCATTGCTATCACGTTGTGCAGATAGTGTACGAGGATCCCACTCTGCGAGACACACATCACGTGCAACGTCCCAACAGATGACCCGACCGCTCTTAGTCGCACAAAGAGTGTATGAAGACGTGATCGGTGACAACCAATCGATTTCTTCATTTGGCGGGGCGGATATCTTTGAGTACCATGGACTAGGTCTATCGGATGAAGTGGATTGGCAGGGAGACAAAGAAAACCGGGACCTTGCGGGACGAGGTGCACGAACCCTCCAAGCCCTTTCGAAACTATGAGCTCTGTCAACCGCCCTGATGAGATTTTGAGTGGAAAGATCCGATAGGCGTTGGAAGGCCGGAAGAGGCAAGGGCCGAGAGCGTGCGAGTAAGCCATGTGCCAGTGCACGGTAGACGGGTCGAGTAAGTGTAAAGGCCCGAAGTGATTTACAGGTCTGTGATCCAAAAACAATGCGAGTGACTATTATAGGCCGACAAGATGGGGTACGAACAAGTTGAGGAGCTCACCGCTTGGAGATTGTGGACATCGTCGATAGCAAGATATTGTGCTATGTTAAACAAAAGATCGTACGGGAGAATGTTGAAGGACATGAGGAGTGAAGGAGGAGGATAGATGGAACAAAAGGACAGGTGTAGATCGGGGATAGGCGTGGGCGAGAGGGAGGAGGACGCGGATCGAGCAAGAGAACCGATAGTTGTTTGGACCGGCTGGTGCGGCCGTGCTACACTCATCCGAATTTGGACAATCCACGTGCCCCCTTAGGTACCATCCACTATGTAGTCACGACAAAGAGCCAAATTCACGGCCAAATGAATTCTCCATCGTGCCGAAATTGTTTTCACCCCTTTCATGGTTTCTTTCCTATTTACTAGTAAACTCAGGTCAAGGACAAGTCCTGAGGCTACATTGCACCACTCAGAGTCTCACGAGCACTCCACGCTTGAAGCTCACTCAACACCAAATTCTCTTATACGAAGACTTTTTCTTATACAAGGAGAGTACGAACCACACCTTCATGTGGCAATTTACCCGTGTAATGTTCCTATCTTTAGTTTACTCGTGCCGCATTAAACCATGTGGTGGTGTAGAAAAGTACCAACGATCAATATGCCCCGCTGCCATGGAGCCGCCCGCATCTCATTGGCGACGCCGTGACTACCATCTCTAGGAAACAAAAAATTCACCGATCATCTTAGAATGTCGAGCCGTCTGAATCCTACCACAAATACTGCAGTATGTAGCAAGATGGTACCGTCCTTGCGGCTCTAACACGATTAATTTCTTGAAAAACGTTGTTATGAATTTGGCAAGTAGGTCGGTTTACCTCGAGCTACCTGCCGGTCCATTCGATTCAAATGTCACCTACTACCATGAAACTCGGACCTCACTTTGTTGAAAACATATATTCAGCGAGATCAGTACTAATTAATGAGACAATTTCCGGGAAAATACCTGCCTATTTGCAGCGTCATTGACATCTCACATGCTTTAAATTGATCACGGATTAGAATCCCGAGGCGAAAAATGTTTTGACTAGTCGCTTTCAGTCATATCTTTTTTTTTTTTTTTTTAAAAAAAAAAGCGATTCCATTATATAGCAGCCGACTAATCTAGCTCTATATAATGTGCCACTTAATGGCCGCTAAGGCGACTTTCAGCCATCTTAGATTCTTACTCGTGTAACTGTTCAAGCGATACAATCTTTCGGAAACGAAGACAACTCACCCTGTCATATTCAAGCTGTCGAGTCGAGTCTCTTGAGATGGTTATTATACAACAAGGAAGCGCCGAGTAATCCCACTTATGAATCCCAGCCAGATCTCTAACTTATTAGACATGCGATCTACTAGTGATATATAGATATGAACTCTAAGCATCATAATTATATTATATTATCAAATAAAAACAAGCCGTTACCAGTATTGCGCCAACCTACTCATAAATATTCAATGCGTTGAAAGTAAAGTAGGCGTCCGAAAATGCCCATGGGTTGTTATTTACGTAATCTGCCGGTTTTTAGTGGATAATACATGAGTATGGGTATGAACCACAACTGACCGGTGCATGTCAACGGACAGCCAGACCGACTGTATACTTGAGTATTTCCAGCCCATGCGCCACCTATGAGAGTAAGAGGTGTCAGTTTCTTATATATTGGCAAATATACCTGGCTTAGCGGACGTACAGAAATCGAGGTCAATCACGATGTTGAACGCACTGAGATGGGTTGCAAAATTACAATTGACGCTACTCGGAAAGTATGCCGCAGGAATTCCCTATCGGATCGAAATCTCAGCATCTGCCTGCTCTTAGCTGCAAGTATTCGATCCATACCCAATTGTCCGTATCGATTATCTGACCAGGAAATAATACGTCAATCGGAATAGTCTCACTTTCTCTGGCCCAAAAATAGACCTTGATAAACGAGGGAGTGCGCTCCATTGCATACCTGACATTGTCCAGAATCATAACGTAGATGAGTCGAAATGTATAAGCCTTACCATCCTCCGCCGGCTAAATTGAACCACGGACCAAAACTGTTGGCCCCGTTGACCGTAACACCACAAGATGCGTTGTCCGTTTCGTACGCATAACAATTCGTTCCTTGACTCGTCCTACAACACCATAGTGAGCACACTCCTGATGAATGCATGAAAGCATCTTCATTCACCCGCTCATCGTCCGATTGGACGGCATTGTGCAATCTAGAGGTTAGACAATCAAGATGGTTGAGGCGAATAGATGATATTACACACTTGCACCTGTATGTAAGGTAATGGTGTCGGGTGATTGATTGTTGACACCTTCGACGATATCAATTTCTCCCTAATGCATTCCATCTCAGTAGGCGATCCATGGGATTCAAAACAAATTCTACCCCGTTAGGCCAGTTTGAGCCAACTTCCTATGAGGGAGTAAATAGTTGTCACCATTCTTATATTGAATTGTTAGGAAAGGCCGCACCCTAAAATTTTTGGAAATTCGAATTTGTTACTCCGGGTAAATTGTGCTAACAACAATAGAAGGAAATGCAACTAACCCTGTATTCTCAGGTAAACCCAAAGATATATATTACCGCGGGAAAGTGGATATGCAACTCACAAACGGCTGGCCAAGTACCACAACCTTCAGGCATATGAGCAATATCGAAACTGGGAAATGTGTGCGATTTAGATGATGAAATGATTCAGAGATCAAAACACGTACATGACAACGTGAGTACCATACGTCTTTTTAGACATGAGATCGAACGAATCTCGCCCTGGCCCCGTTGCATTGAGCACTGTGGTATCATCCGCGCGTAATATGACCTGCTCCCCAGAGATAGACACAAGACCCTTGGCTTGTGCCGTCTCGAGACTAACATAGTTTCTATGACTGGGTATTAACGAACGTGGACAGATGTCGACGAACAACAACTTGAACATACACACGTCCCCAGTTTGGATCTGGCTTCGTCTCCCAAGTGAACGCGTCAATGAAATTTTGACCAGTCAAACTAGTGGATAGAGAGTAGGTTGCAGATGATACGCAGTGCACAGTTGCGAGAAGGACGAGGTTTTTCATGAACAACCTAGGACCCATTATAAGCAGAAGCGAAAATTGCGGTTCATCCTTTAATTTGTATGGGGGTTCATTTGTGCGGTTATCAAACTCTATAAGTCATCTATTCGGTTCTCGGGTCAGCCGCCCGAGTATTTAACGAAGCTTGACGGCAGGTACGGCATACTTACTCGTCAGAGTCCACACACTGCTCAACTCAAGTTGGAAGCGTGCAAACTTATCTGCCTGGTCTCTGCAGGACCACGAAATTGAAATACAGGTGGCGGAAGACAGCATCCTTGCAGAATTAGTATGTTTAAAAAAGTTAGTTTGGAACTGCCCTTTTGAATGCACCGGTCAGCCACTGCGGTTCAGCGAGTTTCAGTAGTATCAGTACTAATCTGCAAAGCAGGATATCCCGTAACATTTGACAACATTTTCGTAGCACATTTGAGAGCTGTGATTGGAGGACAGGTGAGCAAAAATGGGAATTAAGGGTCCTTTTCGTAATACCGTAAAGTATACGTGGGCTTTCGCCTTGCCTTGCAGAGAGTGATGTGTGCCCTGTTATCACTCGGAGTTGATTTCGGCTATCCTTTCTAGGTACCTGCAGTCACGAGGCCAAGGACTCCTGCCACCCACGGGGAACTCATTTACCGATCCCGAAGAAACCAGTGCTATTAATTAAAGAAATTAACTCCGCTTTTCTGTTCTTAACCACCATCCTCGCCCCCATCGCTCGTTGTCGTTGTCGTTGTCGCTCCCCTCTGTCCATCTTACTTGTTGTCACTCCTTCGTTCCTCAACGTTCCCATCTTTAAGTTCAATGGTCCGCACTGCATATAGTATGTACATCTTCCTCCACTGTGACTGCTCCTCTGTCAACACCCGTCCAACCGACACACAGATCAATGTCAACATCCCCTATCAAGACCTCGTGTTGCTGCTCTGTCACTTCTCATCCCATCGTTCCTTGCTGTTTATCTCATTGTCCTAATGCTCCAGCGAGCTCGCTGTAGGAGCTGTGATGGAGGTGAGGGATGTATGGGCCATGGTATGTATTGTTTGGTTCTTTTGTTATCGTTGTTGACCTAATTTCGTGCTGTGTTCCCTGGATGTTGGGGTTCAAAGCGCCCTCTAAGCTACTGTAGGTGGAGATTACTGGTGCTCTATTTGTGTCACCTCTGATTATGGTCATACTGCTTGCCGGCGTTCTATTTATGACATCTCTGGTCGTGGTCGCACCAGTTACAATTGTTCTGCTATATTGCCTTTGATGGGTACCAACTATGCAGTGTTTGTTGTCAATATTTGCGATGATTTTACTTGAAAACTTACGATGTCTTGATAGTGAACGATTTGCTCGGTATGTGTGTGTTGACAATGCATCTCGACTGTTGATGCCATAGTTTGTGTGGTTGTCAATGCTGGCCATGATGCGAAGGTCAAACTGTTGTCCACGCATGATGCCTGCAAGCAGTGTCAAGGCTATACCATCTCGATTCACATTGCGATGTGATTGTTCGTTCCCATTTGTTGTTGTAGGTGCCGCCTTCCAAATATATTGAGGAATTAAACTAAAAGGTTGATAGAGTGCTGGGAGAACGAATTTCGCTGTCTCTTTGTCTCGCAGCCATGCTAGTTTTTTGTCAGTAGTTTTATAGTGAATGGATAGTGTACTTGTACCTCGGGCTTTTGGTCCTCCGTTCCGAATGATCTCCAATGTGTGGTCTATGCTTGGATGTCGCTCTACTGAAGCAATGCTGTACATTGCACTGAGAACATTCTTATCAACGTGATGCGCCAGGGATTGCAAATTTCTCTTGAAATGCGTAATACACACGCGGAAAAATCGGCGCAGGTGATCATAAGGATTGAGATCGCACATCTGACGGTCTGGTTCGTATCTACAGAAGTCCTGTTCGTCTCTGCAAAGTTCAACACAGAACATTCCTAGCCCTAAAACAAGATTCAACAACAAAAATTGCCATCAGTTGCAAGCCTACCTAAGGCTTGTCCTCGGTGGGCAT
>JBBPLF010000950.1:0-13442 GCA_038089615.1 Aureoboletus auriporus
ACTCAGAACTCGGAGTCAGGAGCGCCCGGGGGAGAATATAAAAGACTACAATGCCCTTCAAGAACCTCAAGAAACAAGCCTTATTTTCTGCAGTAAGCAAGTGTGAGTTTCGACCCTCTTCTCCCATACAAGTAGGAGTCCTTGCTTTCGGGCCCCAGCTTATACATATACGCTAGTCTTTGATCGCGCACCCCACAAGTTGCTTCGTCCATCCACCATACGAGACCATAGGTTTAAATTATCGGTGACCCGCAGGTATGGAATGGTCCTTAGGTGGAGTGTGCAGTATGCAGTATTCATAACAGAGAATACAGCACAATGACAATAACGGAACACCTCTCTAAGGACCTGCCATATATTTTGGCACTGGACACCATCTATGTTTTGAGCAGATACGAGAGGACTATCCTTGCTAAGGTCAATGTGGAACCAGGCGAAGCTGGAACTGCTGAGTTCTTCCCAATTCCACCCTTTAGTAAGAGTGGGGAACATGCAGAGTTCAAGAGGGACCCTGCAATCAACAACGGGTTGCGAGAGGTGAAAATTCGCACATCTGGGGGTAGGGAGAGGAACGAAGTGTTTATGTGCGGCAAGTTTATTGAGCTCAAACCTCAGCCGAAGTCCGGGAAAAAAAAAAAGCCAACGAGGTACTAGTTGTAGGGCTCCCGACCATGACAAATTGACAATATCAGTTAAATGTGTACAACAGACTGCAGTGACCTGAAAATCAATAGACTTATTTGGAGGTTTACTGACGTACTGGTATATGACCGAACAGTGGCACCCTCGTACCGGTGTCTCCCCCATGCTCCAACTTGCAACCCCTTATATGACTCGGACGTAAAACCCCACCCAACTACTAGCTGATAGATACTACATACATCATGTCACGGTTCTGTTTCGAGACTCGGCCTGGATGATGGCTCCACCACTGGGAAGGCCATCTTCTTTATTACTTATTTTTTAGTAGCTAGCCCGTTAGTGAATCTAGAGAGGGCCCTAACACCTAATTGGTTGACGGGTTCCCCGGGCAGTAACGCCGCTGATGGTTGCCAACACTCAGTACTTACTCAGCCCTCATGCTTGACTCGGATCCTGCCAGTGCTGTCCCGGCCCTCTGACGCATCCATTTAAATCTCTCAACCAAGACGAAGGCACCAACACAACCACCGACCAAATATCCCGTGGTCCGGTCCCGACTCATCGCCGTCCCAGTCCCAACACATGCCACATTGCACACCTGCGCGGACGATCACATCGTCGTCCTATGATGCACGACGGTGCGGCATCGCGCACCACGCGTGACGACGCGCCATGGTGCAGACACTGATATCCTACGTCGCTCCCCACTCCGAAGACGAAGGCGACGAAGACATGTGTCTTCCCACCTCGCCTTTCCAGTCTAGGCTCGAGAAGTGCAGCTTGCTCAACTTAGTGTAGTCTGTGCCCAGCACGCGTCCCTCAGCCTGCGTATCGACGCCGAAGACAAAACCCATCGGATGAATCACTCCGAGTCTCTCAGTCCTCATCATGATGTTCGCCTCACTGCTCTCTCACGCGCAATCATAATAGCGACGGACGGCAATCATAAGTACATAAAGTCCACACTGAGCAGCGACGTTGCCCAACAGCTGCGGACTCAAGGATTCCCTTCCCTTCTCCAATCAAGGGTCGAACACGGATTCCCTTGACATGCCACCATTCATGTCAAGGAAATCGAAGGACTACTCAACAGTTTCAGACTTGGCTTCAACACTCCGAGAATGGCCTGTGGTTACAGCAGTCACGGCTGATGACTAAGATGACACCGAGAGACTCGGGAGAGCCCTCAAAAGCGATGGGCACAGACCCGAATCAGCATGACACATCTATCGAGGACCGCGCAGACCTCCACTGGCAGGTCGAACCAGGTAGCGGTATCGAAGCTGAACAGAAGAGGAGCGTCGGGCACAAATGCATTGACGCAGGAATTAGTGGAAGTCGGGGAGATATCCCGAAACATGGATGGTGAGAGGCGGAAAATATCTTGACACGCAGAGACGTGTTGATCACAGGAGAGAGAAGTAGCGCGAGGAGTCGTGGGCGATCGACGATAGTTGAGGAAGCGTAGATGATGACCCACCTAAAGGATCTTAGCACCAGTACCACCGACAGGCACGCGTTACCAGGCAATGAATTGCCACGCATCCAACTCTAGGGGGAGTGTCGGTATTGTGGACTGCAGGCACTGCAGAACTACACGTCAAGAGTCCACGAACATGCGCCAAGTGACATGCATGAGATCCCAGATTGTCTAAAGTACTTCCAAAACTAGCGCTGCGTCAAAACAAACCCGCAGTGTCGAACCGCAGGCCACTGGCAGGGAGGTGGTATGAGTGACCAGACCGCATCAGGATGTGTGGAGGGTATCAGAAGGCCAAAACGATTTGTCCATCGTCCAGAAGCATCCAGAGAGTCGGTACTCAACGACTGAATGTCGGAGGAGACATCTTGCGATGGCAGGCGGGGGCAGGACGGGGGTGGCAGGCGGGCGGGGCCGCCCGGATCAAAAGTTTTACACACATCTTATACGTATCGCCGCTTACAGCATCTTCTGACGCCTTGTGTGGCTTATATTGCGTCACTAGCTACATAAGCACATTAGCACAATAGGGATGCTTGGTCGAAACCTGCTCGATCGTCGATATCCCACCACTGGCACCATCGCACTATAACTTCCGAACTTTTTTGCTCATGTTTGAGTATATATCATGTATAATAGTATCATTTTACTTACATCAAATGTACGACTTTAGTCACTAGCTCCAAAAGAAGTATGTATGTATTGAGATCGATTCCCTACACCACGGGAATATTGAATCCGTGATAACATCCTTGTGGGACCCTTACATCATGTAGATTCAGTGAAAGTTGAATATTTAAATATAAAACCTCTACGGACGTAGGTCGAATTTCAAACTTGCGACCGTTCGTGCACAAATTGGCGGTTGCTCACGTTCGGCGGCAATTCGGTAAGATCCACAAAGTAATGGACTTGGGAAATAAAGCAAAATATGTCCGTTGCGCAAACTAGATCGCCGCGGTACACGTTGACGACAGGTAAGATAGGTTCATACTCCGGCTATGCATCTGCTGATACTATCAATCACGGAAATGAAATGCAAACTCATTACGGAAGGTCGAATCCACAAGTTGAATCTGTGTGATACAGATTGCTGACAGGAATCACTAAGTTCGGTTAGAAACCACCCTGGGCAATAGTCCATTCGATATTTGGGTGGAATCATGTAAATTATGGTCATTGACGAAATGGGGGTGATATTTGCACAATCATACTACGTGTACATAAGCTCCGTAATAGATGCAGCATGACTCGGAGGAATGGGGAATTTCGGGCTATCGCGTCGAACGAAGAGAAGACCTTTCGGGAGACCACTGGCAAGGTGCGCGAAGGACCGGGGTGGAGCGAACCGGCCCAAACGGAGAGGCGACACCGCGGGAGAGCGACGGGACAGCGCACCCAACCCTGGGGTGTGATCGTCATTTTCAGAGGGGGACAGCGAACCTGGAATGGACACCAGCAAAGTATCACAGGAGACCACAGCACGGGCTATATTCTGGAAGCAGACCCATGCATCGCGCATGTAGGTCGGTGTTTTTTGTAACTATTGGGCTGGCCCTGATTCAAATCCGACCAGTGTCGACATCGGCTCCGCAATGCTGGCCCGCATGACTTGCATGACGAAGGATGGCACATCGCAGTGCATACTGGCTCGCACACCTAGGTCCGAGTCCAACCGCAATGTCTTGCCGTGACCATGAGTATCCGAGTCGGCACAAATGATTTAAAAGGGCGTAAACAACCGGTTTCGGTCGAGTCGAGGTATACCATTCACCAACTTGAAGCGGAAAGGTCGCGCAAGCAGTATTAAGCGGATGCATCCAAGAACTGTCGACCCGAGTCGACAAAGGCCATACGTTGGAGAAACTTTGAGGTGAGTGAGGGAAGATAAACCCAACAGAGGAAGAGCGAGGGGAGTGACCTTATCAAATTTTTTAACATTATCATGATGCTCATCCGCCGGCGAGTCAGCTTCCAAGTTCCGCCCGTACACACCCCCTGCCTTCAAAAAAAAACCTTCCAAGTTTTGCCCGTATACACCACTTGCCCGAAGGCTTCTCAAAGGGGAAACCAAAACCCTGTCGTGCGTTGCTGTCACGTCGGTGAGTGCGCCGTTGTGGTCAGCATCGTGTTTGAAAACCACTTCCTAATATTATGCTCAGCACTTCTCATAACGCGTCGTACGCCGTGACCGTGGGATTGTTGAGGCCAACCTCACAATGACTTCAAGTTGGACGACTCGGAACGGGTACCGTCAGAGATGCACCACGCACGATGGTGACAACAAATGTTGCCGTCCCTCTCGTGTGCGCTGTCTGCCTTGCCGCTCCTCTCTCACCCTCTCCCACCCTCTCCCCGCTTTCACATGTGAGTGAGCACGGATACCTATATAGACACAGTAATGGTCTGCATGTGTACGCGTGCTTGCTCACATTACGCGCCGTCTCCCTCTGACTCTCGTGCCGGCTTCCTTGTCGCCCCTCTCTCACCATTCCCACAATCTCCCATTCTCTCGTGCCACCTCCCTCTCGCGCACACCGTCTCCCTCTCGCGCGCGCCGCCTCTCTCTTTGGAGTGCCGTCACTCTCGCACGCACTGTCTCTCCCTCGCGCCGTCTGCCTCACTGTCCCCGCCATCCCCCCCTCTCTCGGGCCACCTCCCTCGCGCGCGCGCTGTCTCCCTCTCTCGGGCAATCTCTCTCTCCGGCGTGCCGTCTCCTCTCTGTTGCCTCCCTCTCTCGTACTGTCCCTCTCTTGCGCGCCTCCTGTCTCTCGCGCTGTCTCCCTCACTACCATCTCCCTCACTGTCTCATGCAATCCCTCTCGCACGCGCTGTCTCCATCTCCCCCTCACGCCATCTCTCTTGCCGCCTCTCCGTCTCTGCCATCTCCCTCCTCTCGCACACGCCATCCCCCTTGCTCCCCCCGTTTCTCGCCGTCTCTCGCCTTCTCCCCACCTTCACATAGTGAGCGCGGGTATATATGCAGACGCACACTATGCATGTATACGCGCGCTTGCTCACTTACCTTGCTCACCCTCTCGCACACAGTCCCTCTGGCCGCTGTCGCACGATCACGATGGTCACAACAACAGTTACAGTACCACTACGCACCACACTACCCTTATATTAATGAGTAGTACTAATTTTAGACTATCTAAATATTACGCATGTCAAGACAGCCTGAGCTCAGGCCGCTGAACGATGTTAACGGTGCCGGTGGGCCGTGGGCTGTATCCCACTTCCATTTTTCTCAGCCAGTATCCAACAAACAACACCCTTGGAGAAATCTGAATTTTTTGCAAGGTATTTATCAGTCCCTCGCAAGAAATAAGAAAATAGTAACAAATTTGCATTTTATATATGGAGCTAGTTATTCCAGTCTTGCAAATTCACGGAGATTGATAGCGGCGAAACGCATTCAAATGTCGTTTCAAGTTTGAATCATGGCACATGAGAAAGGTCATATTATACGTGGAGAAATACAAGGTGACTTAGAGAATAACATCATCTATGTGATGAACATTTCCGATTATCATATCGAGGTTATGGAAGATAAGTTGTAAGCAAACCAGTGTGCAAGTGGGCTGATCATGATGTAGATCGCGCCAGGCCCGGGCCAGGTACAGGCGTGCCAAGATCTCGACATTGTTGGATTCATTATCACCGCATCCCGTGTTTCAAGGAATTGGTACGATTGTTTGAATTCAATTTATGATGGATGGATCCGTAATATCACTGATATATTGCTATCGCCAACTTGCAGCCACTGAAAGTATGTCGACACCCACCCGATTAGACCCGACGGCCCAGAACTCGGAGTCAGGAGCGCCCGCGGGAGGATATAAAAGACTCCAATGCCCTTCAAGAACCTCAAGAAACAAACCTCATTTTCTTCAGTAAGCAACTGTGAGTTTTGACCCTCTTCTCCCATACTAGTAGGAGTCCTTGCTCGGGGCCCAACTTATACCTATACGCTAGTCTTTGATCGCGCACCCCACTAGTTGCTTCGTCCATCCACCACACGAGACCATAGGTTTAAATTATCAGTGACTCGCAGGTATGGGATGGTCCTTAGGTGGAGTGTGCAGTATGCAGTATTCATAACAGAGAATACAGGACAATGACGGAATACCTTTCTAAGGACCTGCCAGATATTTTGGAACTGGACACCATCTATGTTCTGAGCAGATACGAGAGGGTTGTCCATGTTAAGGTTAACGTGGAACCAGGCGAAGCTGGAACTGTTGAGTTCTTCCCAATTCCACCCTATAGTAGGAAGGGGGAACATGCAGAGTTCAAGAGGAACCCTGCAATCAACAACGGGTTGCGAGAGGTGAGGATTCGCACAACTGGAGGGATGGAGAAGAGCGATGTGTTTATGTGCGGCAAGTTGATTGAGATCAAACCTCAGCCTAGGACCGGGAAAAATAAAAAGCCAACGAGGTACTAGTTGTAAGACTCCCGAGCATGACAATTGACAATATCAGTTAAATGTGTACAACCGACTGCAGTAACTTGAAATCAATAGACTTATTTGGAGGTTTACCGACCGAAAGCACTCGTATATGTCCCAAAACCCTCGTACCGGTGTCTCCCCCGTGCTCCAACTTCGGTGCCTTGCACCACCTTATATGACTCGGACGTAAAACCCCACCGAACTACTAGTACTACATACATTATGTCACGGTGTTTCGAGAATCGGCCTGGATGATGGCTCCGTGCGAATGCTATCTTCTTTATTACTTATTTTTTTAAGTAGCTAGCCCGTTAGTGAATCTAGACAGGTAATGAGAGGAACTATATCTTTAAGTGCGGCGAGTTGCATGAGGTCAAACCTCAGAGTCCACATAGGGGCAAAAATGCTGATAAAGAGCCAAAGAGGTACTAGTTACAGGACTCCCGAGCATGACAATATCACTTAAACGTGTACATCCGACTGCAGTAACTTGAAAATGATTAGACTTTATTTGGAGGTTTACCGACCGAGAGTGCTCGTGTGCGACAGCACCAAACACCCTCGTAGGCTCGTACCAGTGTCTCTCGCGCGCTCCAACTTGCAACACCTTATAAGACTCGGACGTAAAACCCCATCCAACTACTAGTGGATCCCACGTACATCATGTTCTGTTTCGAGTTTACACTCGGCCTGGATGATGGTTTCGTGCGGGGGCCATCTTCTATATTCCTTATTTTTTTACTTCGTCATTTAAACTACTAGCTAGCGTGTGAATCGTGTGAATCTTGAGAGGACCCTGACAGTGTAATTGGTTGGCAGGTCCCCGCTAATCCGACTATACTTAGGCCGTCAGAGCCTCTCTGACGGCGAAGGACCTTGCTGCATGGTCGTTGCTATTTTTGCGACCTTTATGTATTCTTGCGAATCGGTGATGTTTGGAGTTGTTTGCGATTGGCAGACGAGACAAATTTATGACAAGGTAACTGACAAGTTGATAACGCCGCTGATGGCTGCCAACGCTCAGTACTCAGCCCTCATGCTAGACTCGGATCCTGCTGTTCCAGCTCCCTCACGCATCGATTCAAATATTTCAACCAAGACGAAGGCACAACAAAAACCACCGACCAAAACATCCCGTGGTCCGGTCCCGACTCATCGCCGTCCCAGTCCCAACACATACCACATTGCACACCTGCGCGGGCAATCACGTCGTCGTTCCATGATGCATGGCGATGCACCGCGCACCACGCGTGACGACGCGCCACAGCGCACACACTGGCATTCTTCGTCGTTCCCCACTCTCATCAGGAAAATGTCGACGACCTTATTCAGCCTTATCTGCCACTTAAGCACCAGAAGCATTCAGAGAGCTGGCACCCAACGACTGAATGTCGGAGGAGACATCATGCGATAATTCCCCAAATCCATGGAGATTGGTAGCGACGAAACCATAGTCGTTCTGAAACATGGCACACGAGAAAGGTCGTATTATACGTGGAGAAATATAACATAACTTAGAGAGTAACACCATCTATGTGACGAACATTTCCGAATATCATGTCAAGGTTGTGGAAGATGCAAGTTGTAAGTAAACCAACGTGCAAGTGGGCTGATGTAGATCGCCCTGGGTCCGGGCCAGGTACAGGCATGCCAAGATTTCAATCCCGTGTTTCAAGGAATTGGTACGATTGTTTGAATTCAATTTATGATGGATGGATCTGTAACATCACTGATATGTTGCCATCGCCAACCTTGCAGCCGCTGAAAGTATGTTGACACCCACCCGATTAGACCCGACGGCCTGACATCTCAGAACTCGGAGTCAGGAGCGCTCGGGGGAGAATATAAAAGACTCCGATCCCCTTCAAGAACTTCAAGAAACAAGCCTCATTTTCTTCAGTAAGCAACTGTGAGTTTTGACCCTCTTCTCCCATACAAGTAGGAGTCCTTGCTTTCGGGCCCCAACTTATACCTACACGTCTAGTCACTGATCGCGCCCCCCACAAGCTGCTTCGTCCATCCACCACACGAGACCATAGGTTTAAATTATCAGTGACTCGCAGGTATGGAATGGTCCTTAGGTGGAGTGTGCAGTATGCAGTATTCATAACAGAGAATACAGCACAATGACGGAATACCTCTCTCAGAACATGCCATACATTTTGGAACTGGACACCATATATGTTCTGAGCAGATACGCGAGGGTTGTCCATGTTATGGTCAACGTGGAACCAGGCGAAGCTGGAAATGCTGAGTTCCTCTCAATTCCACCCTTTAGTAAAGATGGGGAACATGCAGAGTTCAAGAGGAACCCTGCAATCAACAATGGGTTGCGAGAGGTGACAATTCGCTCTGGGGGTAGGGAGAGGAACGATGTGTTTATGTGCGGGAAGTTGATTGAGCTCAAACCTCGGCCGAAGCCCGCGAAAAATAAAAAGCCAACGAGGTACTAGTTGTAGGACTCCCGAGCATGACAAATTGATAATATCAGTTAAATGTGTACAACCGACTGCAGTAACTTGAAATCAATAGACTTATTTGGAGGTTTACTGACGTACTGGTATATGACCGAACAGTAGCACCCTCGTACCGGTGTCTCCCCCATGCTCCAACTTATATGACTCGGACGTAAAACCCCACCCAACTACTAGCTGGTAACTACATACATCATGTCACGGTTCTGTTTCGAGACTCGGCCTGGATAATGGCTCCGCCAGTGCGAGGGCCATCTTCTTTATTACTTATTTTTTTAGTAGCTAGCCCGTTAGTGCATCTAGAGAGGGCCATAACACCTAATGCTTGACTCGGATCCTGCCAGTGCTGTCCCAGCCCTCTGACGCATCCATTGAAATCTCTCAACCTAGACGAAGGCACCAACACAACCACCGACCAAACATCCCGTGGTCCGGTCCCGACTCATCGCCGTCCCAGTCCCAACACATGCCACATTGCACACCTGCGCGGACGATCACATCGTCGTCCTATGAATCTATGATGCACGACGGTGCGGCATCGCGCACCACGCGTGACGACGCGCCACGGTGCAGACACTGGTATCCTACGTCGCTCCCCACTCTGAAGACGAAGGCGACGAAGACATGTGTCTTCCCACTGTTAGGACTTCACTAAGGATAAGACTCAATAAGAACCCTAAGTCTCAGCAAATGAATAACTATTCTGAACATGAGGAAATACAACACAAGAACTATCTACTTATATACTATACTAAAGTGCACACAGACCATCAGGGCTAGGGTAGAGGTAAAGGGTATGATGTAGCTGGGTTTAGGGGAAAGGTCTAGCCTGTGGTCAAGGGCAAGAGTCCAGAACTAATGGTAACAGGTTTGGATCCATGAGGATACCACAACCGCTTATGTAACTACAGAGTCCGTGATCGGAATACTAAATAGGAAAGAAGATGTTGGAAAGGTAAAAGTTATAACATTACCCCTTTTCAAGGGATAACGTCCTCATTAGCCGACATGGGAATAATAAAAGATGAGAAAGGAAGTGAAGAAAATCTTTTTTTATATTTGATCACGTTAGGTTGCATAAAGAGGGTGGGAGTAGGAGGAAAAGGAATTTGATGGCAGATAGGGCAAGTATAGGGGGTATCAGGGAGTTCTGCATTATATTGTTGATGAGCCAGGATTTTGATGGCTAGTTGGAGAGCATTCAGGTTGTAGTGGTAAAACTCTTTGATGGCTTCCTGTACATGTGTTAATTCAGCCATTTTCTTCCATTCACATTCTTTGCGTGGGAAACCTCTCCAATGAATGAGGTATTTGATAGTACATATCATAGCATTCTCAGGTGTCTATGATGGATTCAACCTCGTGCTCCTCTTGTTGATTAATGACGTCAGGAGGTGGTGGTGATGGTGTGTGCTGCGATTCAAACTTGCTGGGGGTGTATGGCCATAAGAGGCATTCATTAACCACGTTGTGAATGCCTTTCCACGACTTGTCAAGATCTAATTGGTATGCACTTGATCTGATCTTTTCAAGAACTCTAAAAGGTCCATATCTTTTATCATCCAACTTTTTTGAGGGGTGATTAGTACGAATGTGGGTTGCTTCCAATAACACCAAGTCGCCAGGTCTGTATTCCGGGCACTCCGAAGCATGACGGTCATTAAACCATTTCATATCCCAATTGGCTTGTTCTAGGGATATGCATGCTTCATCTTGGGTGCATTTCATGAAGTCCACAAAATCCTTTGCCGACTCATTTTGAACTTCCTTATGTTGTTCACTTCCAATCAGAGGTTGTTGCCCATAATTGAGTATGAAGGGAGAGTATTGAGTAGCGGAGGTTGTACTCTGATTGTGTGCGAACTCAGCAAGGGGTAGCCATTCAGCCCAATTTGTTTGTCTGTGATTTGTGTATATCTGGAGATATTGCTCAATGGAGGCATTGAAGCGCTCCATTTGTCCATTAATGCGAGTTAGCACTCAGTCGTGAATATGGAACGACTGAGGGATGCGACGTGCTGCGAAGATTGGTCTAAGGTAGTGAACGTGATGTGAATAGTATGCCTAAATAGGAAATATAGTCCATAGTGTAACTGTATGTCAACACTCCCCCTCAGCTGGTGTCGGGAATGTTTATTAAACTGAGCGAGCTGGTGAGACGGCGATGTGTTTCCGTAGATAGTCCCTTTGTAAATATGTCCGCAATATTATGTGCCGATGTGACGTGCGTCGTTGCAATGTCCTTCTGTTGCAGTTTGTCTCGAATCCAAAAATATGATAGTTTGATATGTCGCGTTCTATTCGACATTTCATCTGGTGTGGTGAGGATGCGAATAGTGGCCATGTTATCAATGTGGAGCATGGTGGGTTGTTGTTGCACGAATCCAAGCTCGGTGAGAAGAGATCGCATCCAGAGGATTTCTCGTCCAACATGAACAGTCGCATAGAACTCCGCTTCAGCAGTTGAGATTGCAGTGGCTGTTTGTTTCTTCGATGACCAGGAGAAGATGCCAATACCAAGGGTGACAGCATAGCCAGACACAGAATGTCCATTGTCGGGTGAGTTTGCAAAGTCGGCATCGCTGAAAGCATGTGGGGCAATTTCTTTCCCTTCGAGATTTCCGCCGAGTGTGAGTGAGAGATTTCGCGTTCCCTTGAGGTAATGTAGGATGCGTTTGACTGCTGTCCAATGGGCACGCCCTGGATTTGCCGAAAATTGGGCAACCTGCTGTACTGCGTGAGCTATGTCGGGTCGCGTCATGATTGCACAATGATTTAGCGCACCGACAGCGTTCTAATATGGTATAGTTCGCATTTCTGCAAATTCTTCATCTGATGAAGGGGATTGTGTTTGCGACAGTCGCAGTCCAGCTTGCTCAGGTGTTGTCACAGGATTTGAGGATTCTAGACTATAAGTTTTGAGCATGGAGTCGATATAGCGGCGGTGCAAGAGCGTGATCCTTCGCGCATGGCGATCCCGGATGACTTCAATTCCAAGAATATGTCGTATTTCGCCTTGGTCATTGAACGAGACATGTGCACCAAATTCATTTTTGAATTGTACGAGTTCGTCTGCTGATGAGATGTATAGGCCAAGATCATCAACATGGGATGCGATGATGCAGATGCCAGTTTTGTGTTGACAAATGAAAACGCAGGGATCAGCAATGCAAACAGAGAATCCGAGGTCGCTTAGTATTGATTTGAGCTTGTTGTACCAAAGGTATCCAGATTGTCGCAGTCCGTACAGCGCCTTTAGTAGCAACCAGACAAGGTATTCTTTTCCTCTTGCTTCGAATCCCATGGGTTGTTTGACATATGTTGGTTGGTCATCAGGCATTTCGCTGTTGAGAAAGGCCGAGTTTACGTTGATAACATGGATTTCCCAGTCGAGCGTGGCTGCGATGGCACATAGTAGGCGTATTGATTCAATTCTAGCGACGGGGGCGAAGGTGTCGTCAAAATCAACTCCTGGTTTTTGGGTGAAACCGCGTGCAACAAGTCTCGCTTTGTAGCGTATGATATTGCCGTTTTCATCTCGTTTGACATGATATACCCATTTGGTGTCAATTGCATTGTGATCAGGAGGAAGTTCATCGAGTCGATAGGTACCAAGTTGAGCAATGGCATCGAGCTCATTGCACATGGCTTGTTTCCATTCAGCACGATCTGGGGAGTTTATTGCTTCATGGTAGGTATGAGGGTCTTCACCTGATGTGATGTTGGCAGTTTCGGCATTGGGCGGTTGTGCTTCTTGCACTATTCCTGGTGCTACCTCACTTGTGCTGGCTTCGTCATTGTCTGACTGGTTGACATCAGAGTCCTGTAGGATTGTTTGCATGTTTTCAGCAATTTTGTGACGTGCTTTTGCAGCAGCGGTATGAGATGAAGGAACACAAGGTGGTGGTGGCTGTGGACGAGCATGAGATTGTGGTTGATTGTTTGCTCGAGGAGCTGGTGGATCTGGATCTGGTATGATGTGCGCAGGTTTTTGGCTGATGTCGTCGTCGTCATCAAAGATTGATGATTTGAGAGATTTGTAAGAGAATTGGTACTCCCCCTCAGCCGAGAAGCTGTCACGCGAATCGTTTGCATCATCAAAAATGACATGTGCTGAGGTTTGTATTGAACGTTTTGAAGGGTGGTAAAGTCGCCAGCCTTTCTGCGTTTCTGAATAACCCACAAAAATAGCACGCTTTCCTTTTGGATCAAGTTTGCGGCGTTGTGGTGAGTCGTCAAGCACATAAGTGATGCAACCGAAACGGTGTAGACGAGTGGTGTCTGGTTTGCGACCATGTAGTACTTCGTATGGGGTAGTGTGTGTGAGGGAGCGAGTAGGATGCCGGTTCTTGGTATAGACAACATAGTTTACCGCTTCGGCCCAGAGGAA
>JBBPLF010000951.1:0-13410 GCA_038089615.1 Aureoboletus auriporus
TGAGACCCATTTTTGACGCGGAACAGTACTCGGACAACCCATCCACTGACGGGCTTATGCGCGTACAACCACAAACATTATCCACCTTGGTGAAACAGTTTTGGAAAGATGGCTGGCAAGTGGTACGTATCTCGTATTCTTCTTCCTTCCTGTGACCAAATCAGCCGCATAGAATATCCACTGCATTGGCGACCGCGCCAATCACGTTGTCCTCGACATCTTTGAAGATATCCTATTTAATTCGGAACATGGAAGCGCAGCCGAACGGCGTCCGCGGATCGAACACGCGCAAATCATGACCCTGGACGACCTGGAACGTGTTGGACGGCTTCAAGGTACGTCTTGGTTTTACTTGCCAGTGGTTTTACAACTGAAATCCAAGTAGTGATACCCAGCGTCCAGCCCACCCATGCGTGAGTCCATC
The DNA here is from genome assembly GCA_038089615.1 of Aureoboletus auriporus. NCBI lineage: Eukaryota > Fungi > Basidiomycota > Agaricomycetes > Boletales > Boletaceae > Aureoboletus > Aureoboletus auriporus. The sequence continues at coordinate 425 of JBBPLF010000951.1, forward strand.
ACATCGTTTAAGCTCTACTGATGGAGACGGCTTTCAAATCACAGAACGAGCGACATGTGGTACGCAGAACGACGTTTGGTAAGTACGATACTTGAACTCGGCCTCTTTTTTTTTATCCGAATACACTCAGGGCCCAGCAAGAATCCGAGGCGCGTATGCATACCAGACCATGATTAGGTGTGTCCATTTTCTCTCATTCTATATTTATCTCGATATTGACCATCTACCCCAAGAACATCCGACACAGGAGTTTTGCCCCTCGGTTCCGACTTTCCTGTCGAAGGCATCAACCCATTGTTAGGATTCTACGCCGCCGTATCCCGTCTCTCCCTTTCTGGAGACTCGCCCCACGGACCACAAGGCTGGTACGGCCCCATCCTATATGGGTCGTGGCATGGATTTACACTATATGCTAGGTACCCATTGGAACGCCTGACACGGGCTCAGGCCTTGAAAGGCCTGACGCTGGACGCTGCATACGCCGCGTTCGCCGAAGACAAACTCGGTTCCCTCTCGATTGGCAAAAAGGCAGACTTTGTGGTTCTGGATCGAGATATTATGACCATCCCAGTTTCAGAAATCCTGGAGACAAGGGTACAGGCGACGGTGATAGACGGGGAAGTGGTTTATGGTAGCCTATGAATGGTCCATTCGTTTTTCCCATTGTAATATATATACGTGGTCCGTTTTGAGTCGAAGACTCACTTTTTTACATCCTCCCTATCAGCAGATGAAATCTACTTAATGTCCAGACGGGTATAACTACACCATGCACATGCTAAAATCCGCTCTCTAGTCCAGCCTTGCTGACCCTCCGCAACGGTTGGAGAGTATTTTCATCGACGGGCGCCCTGCGCATGTGTCGATAGCGTCCTTCCTTGTCCTTGATCTCCATATCCTGACCCATGGCGACCTCCCCCACGTCTTCCGAATCTTGCACGGTGACCATGGGAGGCAAACTCTCGCGAGCATGTCCCGGTCTCCGACTCTGTGCTGCATACGCATAGTTGGTCTGTGGATCATCCTGCCCTGGGGTGACAGGGACCACGCCGACGGATTTCCCGCCGAGCTCTTGCTCCTCGAACGTCATCAGTTCCGAAACGAACCCAATGTTGGGAGAGATGCCCTTGCGACGTTCAAGGACAAAGGCATAGGCACGGGCGAGCGTCCAGTGATTCGCGTGAATGAGGTAGGCCATGACGGCGGTGACAGAGCGCGACTTGCCGGCTTTGCAATGTACATAGGTGCTCGCGCCAAACAGACTTGCCTCGTCTTGGACACGCGTCAAAAGACGGAATAGAGTTGAGATTTCAATGGGGAGCAAAAAGGGTGTAAAGACGCCCTACCTAGTATCTCACAAGCCTCTTTCAAGCCCCTGGTAATCTGATCCTCCTCGACGGTGTCTCTCATGGGAATCCTGACATACCGCTCGAAATTGTCTCTCAGGTTGAGCCCGTGATCGTCGTCACATTCTGCTGCAATGTTCAGTATCCGCTTGATGCCCAGGGACTTGAGTTCTTGCACGTGCTCTGGTAGGGTTAGCTCTGGGCCGAGATACAAGAAATCTGGAAGGATCATGGAGACGTTGAACGTTGGGAACTCGCTCTCGGTCGCGGTGGTGAGGGGGTCGTCTGGTCGTGCTGTTCTTGGCGAAGGGACGGGATGGAGCAGGGCGAGTGGGGTCTCGGGTGTGCGGGGTGGTGTTAGGCGGGGGAATCTGGGGGACGGGGGAGGGAGGAGCTCGGCAGGGCTGGTTACCCAGCGCGGGGACGGAGGCGTGTGGTGTGAATGAAGGAGATTGAGGTGGGAGGGTGACTGGGGTGGGAGGTAGACCGTGTTGCCATTCATAGGACTCGAGGGAGTGGTGGGAAGGGTCACGGAACGGGTGGGGCGAATCTGGAGACGGGGGAGATCGCCGGCAGCGTTTGTGACGATGTTCGGCACGCTCGGACGGCGCGGGGGTGGCGGGGGTCTGCGGAAGGAGAGCTGTGACGGTGGCGGGGAACCATCCGCGTCGGAAGATGCTGTGGGCATGATCGGCAAGGGTGACGGCATGGGCTGATCGATTTCGAAATGAGTTTGTGTTGCGGGTGCGGAAGTGTTGAGTTGGAAGAGACCCCTGCTTTTTGGTGGCTGTGGATCGTCGGGATAGGAGTGAGTCTGCATGACGACGTGTTTTTGGAGGGCATGGTGGGCGTGCGCGGCCGCGATGCCACCCTGTAGATAATGCACGTGGCCGTGGCCGAGGAGGGACGACAGGACGGGGAGGAGGGCCCACGGGGTCACCTGGGAGTTGTCGATCTCGGACTCGTCGGTCTCCTCGCCGTGCACGAGGACGATGTCGCCATCCCAGGTGGGGTCGGAAGGGAGCGCGTCCCAGCGGTGCTTGTCGACATCGGACGTGATAAACTGACGGAGGGCGGCGAGGGACTGGAAGCCGCTGCCGGGCTTGCGGCATCGCTTGAGAATGAGGGACGGGACGGCGATGTTCACGCTGCCGCGGAGGCGCGAGGCGTGGAATGCAGCGAGGGGCCGCGTGTCGAGGAGGAGAGGGTGTCGGCCGGCGACAAGGCGGCGCGCGAGGACGTCCGAGGACCATGGGAGGGCGGTGGTCAGCTGGTCGGCGAGTTTGGGGAGGGCGGAGAAGGAGCGAATCGGGCGAAGGCGGAGATTGTTCTGCACGTTGGCACGGAGTCGCGCGAGGTCGGCGAGGGCACGTGCGAGGTCGTCGGCATCGTCACCGGCGGGGGCAAACGAAAAGTCGAGGTCGTCGTCGTCGTCCATGGTGGGGGTTACTATTTAGTGGGGGGGGGGTCGCGACACGAAATTGAAACTCCACCTGCCCAGGTTGTCTCAACATCAGCCATGTCCTACAAACCCGCCGCCTTCCGAGCCCAGCATCCGTCTGACGTCCCCGCCGGCGAGGTCAGATACCGCCACCAAGTCCTCCAGTTACAGGAGATTTATCCCAGCTATTCTGTTGAAGGCATGTCCTTGTCCTTCTCACTCCGCCCTTGCTCACACCTCAAAAGACCTCCAGTCCCTCCTCCAGGATGTCACCGGCGACGTACAGCTTGCCGTACAGAGAATCAGCGAAGGTCTTTGTCTCTCTTTTCTTTTCTTTCTTCCCCCTCAATCGTCCGCTATCTCAGGTTATGTAGAGCAATGGGGTTCCGTGAAAAGTAAAAAAGACAAAAAACCGCCCACGCCTGTCCACTCCAAAGAACATCCCCCTGCTCGCGACCGCACCGACTCGCGCGGCAGTCGCGGTGGTCGAGGTGGTCGTGGTGGTCCTGCACGCGGTCCCCGCGGTCGGGGCTCACGAGGTCCACCTGGAATGAACGGCCATGGGTCACGCCCATCACATCCCGGAAAAACTTCCTCGCCTGCCCCCGAATCCGTGGACAAGCCTGTTGACGACTTTTCCGACTCCGCCCATCTTGACTCGTCGAATGCCATTTCTTCAGCACCGCACGACTTGTCTTCCGATCCTGATCCCTCCGCCGAGCTTCCTTCTTCAGAACCCCCACAGTCCTTCGCCACCCCCTCATCATGGGGCGTCAGCCCTTGGGGCGCACAAGACCAAGCCCCTCCTATATCCGTCGTTCCAAGGGCCACAAAGTCTCCAGCAACGTCAAAACTCTCTTGGGCTCAAATTGCACGGTCTGTATCTCCTTTCTTCTCTATTTGCTTCGCTCCGTTTATCTCTTATTCAGACCACAAGAAAAACCTGCCGTTGCTCCTTCGGTGGCTCCACGCGCACCTCCCACTTCAGCACCTGAACCGTCGGCACCCGAACCCGGACCATTCCTCAACGGCGATTCGGATTTAATAGGTGATGGCTGGGAGGATCCAACAACCGCACAACCCCCTACTTGGGATGATGAACCACAGGTCAAACCTCCTCCCGAAGATGCTTGGTCTTCTCCGGTGCAGACCCAACCAGACTTCCAGGATGAAATCCCCGTTCCTATCCCCCAAGAAGAACCTGCTCCCGAAATCCCTGAACCCATCCCTTCCGAGCCCGCATCTCCTCAACAACCAGCAGAGGAGCCAGTCTTTACTCCACCTCCTTCAAAGTCTGTCCCTTCACGATCATCTACTGTTGCACACCGTGGTGTAAATAAATACAAGGCATCAGATCAAGCTGTCGTCATGCCTTCCTCGGGTTTCAACCCAGGCCTCGAGAAGGTGGGTATGCAATTTGGTAGTTTGAGCCTCGGCGGTGATGCTATCGAGCCATCCCCGTAAGTTGTTCTCTGTTTTCCTTGATGTTCTTGCTCATTTGTTTTGGCAGCGTTGAACCCCCGCATGCCTCGGAACCCGCTACGATCAGGGCAAAGCAGTCGCCTCAACAACCTTTGCAACCTTTGCCTCAGCAACAGCCGTCGGCACAGGCATCGCCAGTCGACACCACCCCGGTTCAGCCTACTATCATGCCGTCTCAAATTGCATCTCAACAACAGGCTGCACCACCTCCACCGATACCTGCCTCTGTTCCCATTCCTGCTTCCGTCTCTCAATCCCAAGTATCGCTTCCACCTGCCATCACCCATACCTCAATCTCGACCTCGGTTAGCCAGCCGATAATCTCCACTTCTCCGGGCTTCTCTCAACCCCAACTTCAACCCTCCATCCATTCATCTCTCTCCCAACACCAACAGCAGGCTCCCTTGACTCAGCAGCACCAAGGACCAAGTCATCAATATACCCACCATAGTCTTCCAACTCATCTCGATGCCACTCAGAATCCTACCCAGCAACCTCAACATGCACCTCAGCCGTCGCAACCCCAAGCTTCGGTTGCTCATTCCGGTTATTTCCGGCAAGCGGAAGCACCTTACTTCCATACGCCTACTCCACCCGCTGGACAGGGTCAGGATTACAATCTCTTTGGTCAGATCGGCCAACAGCATCAGGCATCGCATTTGGGTGCGTTCGCGAGCAATGACTATGCATATGGTGACAATCAAAGGGTACGTGTTTTCATTTGTTGCTTAAATTCGTGACTGAGGTGGTCTAGGGTTTCTACGACTCGTACGCTCAATCCCCCGCCTTTGGAGGAAGCCGCAATGTCCTCGGTCATGATGATGTCAAGGGTCTTCCTACCTCTCAACAGCTCCCAGGAAACTCGATCCTTCCACCTTCGAACACCCAGTCGTCACAACTCGCTCCCCAGGGTGGAGCACAACCGCAACCGTCTGGTGGCCAAGGCCCTCAGCAAAGCTACCCTCCTCCCGTCCCGTACTACTACCCTTACCCGCAAAATCAATACTACGGTACCCCGTATAATTCGGGCTACGGTGTTCCTCAGCCATATGTCAAATATCCCACCATGTTCCAGCCTGGTCCACCTACCCAGGCTGCCGCACCGTCTCCTGGGGGGAAGCAAGGTCCCGGTTCAGTGCAGTCTCAGTCGGACCATTATGGTCGTGGGCTTTACGGACAACAACACCAGGTTCCCACCTCTTCCTACGATGATCTCGGATATCAACAACACCATGCACCACAGCACAATCACGCGGCAGGGGTAAATAACCTCACGTCGAGCGAGTACAGCAAGCACCCACAGCTTTATGGTGGGCAAGCTATCCAAAGCTTTATGGGTCTTGGTCAGGGCAACGCGGCTTCGTCGGGCCCTTCGCTCGCCCAACGCGCGGGTGGTACATCCCCCGAGACATATAAACCGTACTCTCAAAACGTTGGCGTAAAAGATGGCGCTTCAGGGGCAGGTGTCGGTCAAGGTGTAGGTCAACCCCAGTCGGGACGCGGTGTTCAGCAAGCGCACGCACAAGGTGGTTTCTATGGGAATAACCGCTTTGGCTCGAGCGCTGGCGGAGCTGGACCTCAGGCGCAACAAGGACAGCAAGCCACGCAAGGTCCACAAGGCCATGTGGGGTACCCGCAAGGCAGCTCGGAAGCCAACTTTTACCAGTATCAGCCAAGGCAACAACAACAGGGCTACTGGCAGTAATCACAGTAATCTTTTTAACTGTCTTTAGTGTTTGCGTTCCTGATCATACTTTGTTGTGTCGTACTCTTTTTCTTCATTAACTTCGTATCTCCTCTCATCCTGTCTCTTTCCGTCTTGCTTCAGCTGTTTGATATCATAGTTGTTACAGTTCTTGAAGCAGTATGCATCGCAATGTACTTCCTATAGCAACAGACAAGCAGCCTTTTCGCATCTTGAGCATCATTGATGTCATCGACCGCAAAGCAGTAGTAATTGGTGGGAGGCCATGTACAACAGCGATACTCGTAGAAAAAGAAGAAAAGGCAAGTGTGTATACAAGACGGGCCTATGCACCATCCATCGTATTTTTTATCGCAAGCGGCTGCAAAGCCCATTGAGCAAAAAAAACGGTTCCAAGGACGTGTGCGTCGACTCACCGCGCTTCACGCTCGCTTTCCAATAATGCGAGAATATCCTCTTCCCGCACGGGGCCCTTGACATTTCGAATGATCGTCCGCGTGGTATCGTCCATAAACTCGACGCGAACCTGGGTGACACCACCTCGAGATCCCGTGCGTCCGAGGACCTAAGACAAGTGGGTTAACGAACGGGTGTGGATCACGGTCAGTTGGGGGAGGATTGGGACCTTGATCACTTTGGCGAGCTTGACGGGTGCTTTGGATGCTTCCTGTAAGACGGGTGTGGGTGAGTGGGAGGGCAGGCGCGGGATGGGGACGTACCATGGTGAATTTTTGGGAGGAGAACGGCGAGGAGGGTGTGTGTGTGGATTGGATGACTTGGGGAACAAGATTAAGGTTTGGTGTGATATCTGAACCCCGCCCGGAATGACCCGGTGTGCCGCAGTCGTCGAATAAGTCTAACCTCTTGTCTATAGAGCAGACGCATTCACACGGATGCGACGTCGACGTGATTCGTGTGGTGTAGATTCAGAGTCCGGACCAAATGACCTCGGTCTCCGATACCCGTTCGCTAGTCTCACAGTCCTTGCTTTCCCCCCAATCTCGACACGCGTACAGCCAACTCCCATGCGTTTACGCGTTTCGTCAACAAGCGTATTCATATCCCATTGACAATCGCGAAAGTTGGTGTGAAAGAACAGTCCTTCCGGTCCATACGCATGGCATGGGTGAAGAGTACCTTTACCTGAATCAAGTTCGACCAACTTAAATGGACATCAAAGGTATGGTTCCTTTCTGCCATCATCGACAGTGACAGAACAACGCGTCTACAGTTGAACAGTCGATCTAACGAGCAGACTCCTTCGTGGACAAGGGAGCGAGACTCGCTCCATGGATTGTTCTTGATCGTGAAGACTTGGATGCTTGCACTCACAAGCGATTTTGTGTTCATTTCGGCTTGCATCGCACATCCGGACTCGGTACAAGCAACTCAGGGGAAGGGAATCCCTGAACGAGATGATTTAGCCCGAGCGAGAAGCACTTGCGCTTCGCCAACCAGGGCATCTAGATCGCCTATTCTCTTTGAGGGACCTCGCGGGTTTTCCACGAATTCGATACAGCCAGCTGTTCGGAGTGGGACCTTAACGAGTCGTTTGCCCTTTCAGGAACCTGTTTCAGTGGAATACTTTGACTAGCCTCGCAATTTGTCTATGGAGTGGGTATGACCGGCACGACGGGCTTGAAGCCGGCCGTTGATTTTGATAGAGGGTTGATGGCACTTATGCGCACTGCAGCACCTGTGCTCTCAGTGGGTATGACATTCGTTTCTTGTTCATGAGCTTATTTTATTGATATATATCCTTCCCCACCTTTTGTTCGCGTCATGCAATAACAAGATGCATTTGCAGGTTTTTCTTGTTCTTGGTATCGTTCTCATACTGCATGGATTGGAAAAGAATAGGGGATTTCGCTGGAGAACCTCGAGCGTTCGGTGGGTATCTATGGCCCATCTTGGCCTTGAGGCGGAGGGGTGAATTCATGTTCCAAGGTGCCTGTCATAGCGATCCAGATAACGGACGCTATCAGTCTGGATGTACGGTTGTCACCCCACCCATGGCACTCGCTGATCACCTTTTGCGCCTCAAGGTCTGCGCGTCATCACGCGACCCCCTCACCAAGGTCTAGTTCTCAGTAAAATGACCAGCATGTTATGGTAGGCTCGTTTCTTACTCGTTCCCTCCACTCGTGTCATACTCACATCGCTGTGCAGTTACAACCGAGCTCCCGTCACTGCCTTTCTCGTTGTTATGATGTTTTCTTGTCCATTTTTTCAGAACGAGTCCACGCCATTCGCACGTATGCGTTGAGGATCATGATGAAGGCAACGGAGCACCTGCATTTTGTGCGTTCGGAGACAAGATTAGAATGTGCGTGGTGCGACCATGACACCTTTTGCATGTAGGAATTAGCGCACATGCCGTACTTCATGCAATATTCGATACCCTATGGAAGGTCTGATGTGAACGAAATACAGCTTCATTGCCTTGATGCTGTACGGCGTAAGATACTGTCTTTTTGGACGTGACTATGCGCGATGTCCATGTTCACACCCTTGACCCAGACCACCGCCTTGAATCAAGTTCGGCCAGCTTAGATGGACTCCCGGTGTATTTTCATTTCTGTCAGCGTCGACAGCGGTGGAATAACTGCCTACAGTTGAACAATTGTTCTCACGGGCAAAATTCCTTGCAAACAAGTTCGAGCAAGGGTGCAAGATTCGCTACATCGATGAGGCGATCATTCTTGATCGTAAAGCATTAGAGCTTTGTAGTTCCAACCATCCCAAGCAATCTGATTGTTTGTTTCAGCTTGCACTTCACACCTGGACTCGGTACGAGCAACTTGGGGGAACGGACAACCTCAATGAGGTGATTGCACTCAGATGAGAGGCACTCACACTTTGACCACCGGGACACCCAGGCTGCTCAGAGTCTTTAAGAGCACTCACGATTTCTCTCCGGACTCAATACGAGCGTCTTGGCATGGCGGAGGACCTCAACGAGGCGCTTGCCCTTGGCTGAGGTTCACTTGTGCTTTGCTCACCTCGCAAATACTCTAGGACATTGGTACAACCTGCTTGGCAATGTGCAAGACCTAAATGAGGTGATTGACCTCAACCAGGAAGCATTGGGACTTTGCCCATCAGGACACTTGGGTTGGTCTTTTTCTTTGGCCAATCTTGTGACACATTTACAGTAACAAGCAAAACTGTTGCAATGCCTAACCTCTAACCAGGGCATGAAGCATCCTGCAATCAATTGTGGGAATATCACTTTGCTTTGGTGGGAACAAATAAAGTACAAACCTTTGGCTACAACTTTGTCCCCAGGGTCATGTGACTTTACCTACATACTGCAAAGATACATCCATTTCAAAACATCAATACCATTACAACAGTTTTGCACCTTTTACTTTCCATAGTATATTAGTACTTGGTATAGCCTCCTTTTGCCTTGATAACTGCTTCAATCCTTCTAGGCATGCATTCTATCAACTTTTGACACTCCTCAACAGGTATCCCCTCCCAATAATTGATAGAATGCATGCCTAGAAGGATTGAAGCAGTTATCAAGGCAAAAGGAGGCTATACCAAGTATTAATATACCATGGAAAGTAAAAGGTGCAAAACTGTTGCAATGGTATTGATGTTTTGAAATGGATGTATCTTTGCAGTATGTAGGTAAAGTCACATGACCCTGGGGACAAAGTTGTAGCCAAAGGTTTGTACTTTATTTGTTCCCACCAAAGCAAAGTGATATTCCCACAATTGATTGCAGGATGCTTCATGCCCTGCTTAGAGGTTAGGCATTGCAACAGTTTTGCTTGTCATTGTATATGATCGGCACCTGCAGCTTGATAGTATGGAGGACCTGAATAAGGTCATTGACCTCGACAAAAATGCACTAGTACTCTGCCCACCAGGCCACCTGGATTGGGCTGGTTTTTTGAAGAACCTTGCAATTGATCTATGCAGTTGGTACAAGAAGCTTGGCAGTCTGGACAACCTAAATCAGGTCATTGACCTCAGCCGAGATGCACTGGCACTTTTTCCACCAGGACACCTGAGTCGGGCAGCATGTTTGGATACCTTAACAGATCACATTAATACTCGATATAAGCAGGTAGGAGATTTATAGCTCAGGGATATACGAGCATTATGTTCATGTCCTTTGTTTCTATCATGGCCGTGCAGCTCGGTAACCCAGAGGATCAAGATAAAATTTTCTCCTCTTACTTTAACCTGGCACATGGGAGGCAAACTGTGTCCTCATTTGATCTCAATGCTGCGAAAGCCTGGGTTAATGCAGCTGAAAATTTCCACCACTCCACAACACTCCTGGCATATGAAACCGCACTTCGATTCTTGGTTCAGCATTTCACTTCTCTTCCATCATTACCTCAACATCTTGCTCTCTTGAAGACACTCTCATCATCCCTTGCAGTCAATGCATTCTCAGTTTGTCTCCATAACCAGTCTCCTATGAAAGCAGTTGAGCTCCTCGAACAAGGTTGCGGTGTCTTTTGGAGCCAGCTCACTCGCCTCAGTTCACCCCTCGAGAATGTCATCGCATCTGGACCACAAGGAAAGACATTGGCTGATCAGTTTACCTGTCTGACCTTCCTCATCTGTAATGCCCTCAGATCAGCTGGTGTGGACCAGCATGATCGTGTGTATCATCTCAACTTGAAGCTGCAAAGAGTTGTGGACAGAGTTCACCACTTGTCTGGTCTCTCACATTTCCTTCTTCCTTTGCTTATCTTCAACATGCAGCCAGTGGTGAACCTGTCATCATTGTGAACACGAGCAAGTATGCTTGTGATGTGCTTGTTATCTTTGCAGATAAGGATCCTGTCCATATTCCATTAACAGTCACTAAAGAGGATGTTTGGAGGATGTCATTGAAGCTCCATGCACTCACTGTGTGTGGAAAGAAAAAGAATGTGACAAGAGAACTTGGTATCTCCTTGCAGGACCTCTGGGATCGTGTTGTTTCCCCTGTTGTTGACTTCCTCCAATCTTGACTGCCCTCATTTGTGCCAGACATGTTTCCCCCAATTCCGTGACTTCAAAGCACTTTATTGCTATCGGTCAAGCAAATGCCATCAGAACAAGGAAACTAGCTTCCGTCGGGACTGAACTGGTCAACATTGGCCAGTGTGTTGGTAGTCTCGCAGTGTTTACCTGCATTGATGGCAAGGATTCCTGTATATATAAGGTTGCTGAGGAGTTCAGTAAGAATGAATGGGTACACCTTGCCTGTCATGGTCTCCCAAACCCAAAGCAGCCATTCAAATCTGCATTCGCTCTCCATGATGGACACCTTGCCATCCAATGCATCATCCAGTGCAATCTGAAGAATACTGAATTTGCCTATCTCTTCATTCATCACATGACCATTGGATATGAAGAGAGTCTGGATGAGGTTATCCATCTCGCGTCAGCGATGCAATTCGCCAGATTTCATTCTGTCATTGGGATGATGTGGGCAGTGGACAATGTTGAGATGAACAAAATCATGTTGGCATTTTATAAACATATCACAGATGACTCGGATCATCTAGATCATACCTATGCTGCGTCTGCGCTGTGGAAGACGATGAGGATGGTGGATGTACTGCTTGATCAGCAGATTCTGTATGTACACATTGGTGCCTAGATTTATGTATGCCTGCTCGACCAACGTTCAATGGTGTCACTTGAGTTCCATTTGAACACTCCTCTATAATCCAGCAAGGATAAAAAGGGTTATGGTAACTGTAATGTATGTCTGTTGGTGCAATTAGGACAACATAAAACTGAGTGGTACACGTCGACAATGATAGTTAGAAGTCCTTACTTGGCCTGCACTTATCAGCTTTAGTTATACTACCAATAAGCATATTCAAATAGAAAATCCTCTATAACTGTAGGCACAGTGCACATATTGAATCTGTGAGATATGAATTGTCAACATGAATCACTAAGCTCAATGCCAGAAACATTCAGTATTTAGGCGGAATCACAGAAATTATAGTCATCAACAAAATGGTAGTATGATATAATATATTGCACAGCCATACTTTACAAGATAGACTCATCTACTAGTACATAAACTACATGATATATAGGCAGATGGTGGTGGTGGTAGACACACCATTGTGCTGTCCTCACTGTCATTGTCATTGTTGTGTGGTGGGTGCACTATTGTGCCATCCTCACTGTCATCATGGTGGAGGGTGTGCTGTTGCACACTCCTTGTTTGCAGTAGCTAGAGCTTAACAGATGCTATGCATGGGCCTAGCTTAGATAATACAAGTGATTGACCAAATTAGTATTGCTGTGACATGTGTGACATGCTCAATAGTGAGAGTGTGGGGTCAGGAACATGTGCCGTTTTATTTTCCACTTTTGAGTATATATACTATCTATGTACAGTATTTCATATGCTGAATAACTCAGCATGTGTGGCTTGGAACCAGCCATCCCATGTGGCTTCAACACTTTCCCTCAAGCCGCATTCAGGCCAAGTTCGGCTCTGTGGTGGCAATGTTTTGGTTTAGGTAACGGCTTAGTAAATATGTCAGCCATTATGGAAGCAGTAGGGCAATAGTGGGCATCAATTTTGCCTTCCGTGATCTTCTCACAGATTTAATGGCTGCAAATAGGAAAATGTTTAGATCATTTGTGGAACTGGTAATTTTTACCAATTGCTAATGCAGATTGGTTATTGCCATAGAGTATCATAGGTATTTGCTGAGGAAATCCCAACTTGTAGAATAATTCCTCAGCCAAATGGCTTTGTGTGTTGTGAATGCCATGGACATATATTTGGCTTCTGCCATTGATAAGTTCACAGCATTTTGCTGTTTTGAGCACCACATGATGGCACCATTTCTGAGCAAAAATACATAACCTGTGATTGATATACAGTCCTTGAAATTAGCGAAATCTGCATCTGAGTAACCATAGAATTTATTTGTTGGTGTCTCAGATAATTTGTCTGCTGTATATTTTATGCCCCATATCTGTGTTCCACCCAGATATCTTAGGACATGCTTTGCTGTGCACCAAT
>JBBPLF010000952.1:0-13354 GCA_038089615.1 Aureoboletus auriporus
TAAGATAAGATAAGATAAGATAAGATCCAAAGAGATTAGATAAGCGTAAAATTGACAACACTAATTAGAAGTCATCCTGGCATTGGTCATGCATCATACCTTTTCTCTCACTATTTTTGAATCCTGGAAAAACATGCCACCTATGGCACCTCCTTGTCATGCATTTGTGCAAGGTGGAACTGGTTGTATTACTTTATGACAAGGAACTTCATGTTTTCATAGGCTTGGAAGTCTATACTCTTACTGAGAAGACTACTGTGATCCTTAAAGGTGATCATTTTCTAGATGTCTTATGTCTAGCAGACATGGACATTAAAAGAAGCACCTTTTGGCACCTGGCCCTTGCTCACAATGCTGCCTGTTTTACTATGGTGATCAGGTCTCCACAGCATGATGAGTACCACAAGTGGGTCAAATAGTGCTAAATTACAACAATTGTCTTCAATGCCCTATCAATTACAGATCTCAGAAAGTTGTGAGTTTGCACATTACCTCAGCATATGTCTTGTTAACACTTGACAACTCAGTATTGATGGGCCCATCCACAAAGAAAAGTTTGACAACCACCTTCATCATCTGCTTGATACTGTATATACTGTATGGTCTGAACATGCATGTAATGGCTTGGTTCATTTGCAATTTCTTCTTAGTCTGGTTACAAATCCCCATTGAATAGCATATTATCACAATAAAAGAACACCTTGAGGGATTGCACAAGGATAATCTCAAATGCCTTTTCACTTGTCCCAACTTCCTCAAAGGCTCCTTCTCACACACCCTTGTGCACACCTATGGTACACCAGTAGTCAAAGATAGGACAAAACCATCCACCATTGGACTTGCACATCACTTGTCCTCCATCTCCTACAATCTTACCAAGAGTTGCACTTAAAACAGCTAAGAGATATGTACAAGCTCTTTTCTACCTCTTTAAACATTCAAAATCCTCTGTCATGCCAAGATTTGTGAAATGGATGAGCTTGTTCTTGATCCACTTTCCAAACAGAACAATATGTTGAAGAAGACTGACAGTGCATCACTGGTGTGCTTGTCCATTGAAACACCAGATATAGGTGTACACAACTAGGAGGGAAGTTGGGTCAACAGTGAATACCAAGTGCTACTATGTTCCTGCAGAAGGGAACAATTTCAGGAATAAACCCAAAGTCGCAGGTTAAGGGAGTGACGAAATGTGGGAATACTCACACTTCAGATGGAAATCCTGAGGTAGTAATCAAGAATATAAAGAGCCTCTGACTAGAGAGTCAAAAGTAGTGTAGTCAGGTGGAGTGTGGAACAGCTCAGAGGTATAGTGGCTCAGTGAAGAAATCACTATATAAGACTCTATAGAAAAGGGGAAAGGATGGCCAGAAGGGCCATCCTTATATATGTCTACAGCAGTGGCTGTACCTATGGTTTAGGCCATGTCAGATATAAATACTGACCAATGGTGTGAAGGTGGCTACAATATCTATAGTAAGAACCAATAGTGTAAAAGACTTATCTGAAGTCTATAAAGACATCCAATGGCATAAGTTGCTCTTATCTATTATGTCATCTGAAGCAATATGACGCAATAATGAATAGCATAAAGGCCTCAAAGTCACATGTGATGACTAAGTGGTCTAGACCCTGCACATAAGTGAATATGTCAGCAGGTCTAGTCTCTGATTATGTATACAAGTAAATGTGTCATGCAATCAGGTGACTTGTCATGTGACAGGCCTAGAATCTTGGTTATGTAATATGAAATATTTAATGCGAATACCAAGATTCTCAACAAACAACCCAACCTTTTGCCTTAATACAAGGCAAAGCTAGTCTTCCCTTCAGATGTCCATAGTGCAGACTCACACCTTCAAGAAAAAAAGGCATTCCTATGTTTTGCAAACATCTCATGGCATTTGACAAAGGCCACAACTGGAAGACCAACACAATGAAGTTTGCCTTTGATGTCCCAAGTGGGCATATGTTCCAGGTTTCAGGAAGTTGGCTCAGTGGTGTGGACTTTTTTGTCTTGGGACTCAATGTAGGAGATGGGTGTATACATTGTCATTGTTCCCTTGTGTGCCACAGCACTGACATCAGATGTTAGATGAATGATTTTATGAGGATGACAATTGTGATGACAATGACAATACAGACATCAACATGGATGATGATGAAATGACAGCCTGACCAAATTTGAGAGAGTTATGTCTTATTACCTGCATATGTTGCTCTGTAAACTCAATCATATACTACTGGTTTTACTAGTACTCGTCCGTCCGCTGTCCGCCTTGGCCGCTCGAGTCACAGCCACCTTGTCTTACATCAGCACCACGTTATTTGATCATATCATTGGTGACCTCAAGATGTACTAGTACCAACGAGCAGGACACCAGATACGAGCCTGAATGGTTGGCTTGGGGACCAAAAAAGGGCCTGATGACAACACCATTGACCAAAGTCAAGAGTCAAGGCAGCACAGACACCCATGGAGATGGGTGTTCACAACATGTGTTGTATTTGTTGCCCCGTGTACGCTTAGCTACACATTGGATGATGGGGATGGTGTGACAAGCTGGAAAGACGATGGGGGCCAAGGATGAGACTTCCAGACAAACGAAGCTGACGGACTTGAATGCAATTCGTTTTCGAATGTGCGTTGTCGCTGGTTTTGGGATGCATCAGTTTGCTCCTAGATAGTGGGAATATCATGCGTTTGGATGAGGTAGGTGCGACCACTTGTACGAGTCCGTCGTTGGGGCGAGACGTTCAGTTTGCTGTCTACATACGACACCAGGGAATGGGTAAGGTATGCAGAGTCTGTAGGGGGGACGGGGTGAGGACACGCCAAATGGCTGCACATGAAAGCAAATGCAAAGCGGGCGACTCGGAGACAGTCAGCATGCCGCAGAAGAAGACTTGTTTGGGCATGACAAGGCCAGACCGATGTTACCCGGGTCCTGGACGAAATCCGCATGGGCAACAGAAACCGGCGTACGAAGCTAACGAGGTCGGCGCAGAAAGGTAAAGGGGGCTATGGGAGGCGGGGTGACAACGCGCCGAAAGAAGTTGCTCATGAAATCAGGCGAGAGGGCCAGAGAGGAAGGCGTGTTTGGGTATGAAGAAGCCAAACGAACCTCGCCCGCGTCCCGGTTGAAATCCGTATGGGTGTAGAGAAGCCCAAGTACAGAGCCGAGAAGGGCACACAAAGGTAAAAGGAGCGAAGATAGAAAAAGTTGAATGCGAAAAGGAGCGATGATGAGTAGTAAAAGTTTGGGACAAAACTTAAAAGGACGTGCTGGATCAAACTTGGTTGTATGCGCGCCTTGTCGAGCACTTCTTGGTGGTATTGGTGCAGGTACTCCATGCTTAGCGGGAGGAGGCGGAAAGCGTCCGGCGTCAGTAGGGTTTCATCTCTGCCTTGACCTTTTGGTTTTTCATTTTGGCAGACGTGGCGGTCTCGAAGCGGCCAACCTTGGGGAAAAAAGAGACTAAGTACTGAAGGTGGCCGCATGCCGAAACTGAAGCTCTGCAAGAACGAAGAAAGCTCGCATCGCTTTGCTCATTCATCCTGTGCCAACTATACAGGAAGACGATTGCTGTGGTGCGTGCCTGGCGTCTGGATGGTACCGCTGGCAAAAAGCAAGCGCGCATTCTTCTCTCCACCAGAATCCCAACACCAAGTCCAGTATGTCTTCCAGCGTACCCCTGGGACCACAAAATGGTGAGTAAGCAGGAAAAATGAGATACGCGACACTGATGAAAGGACAAGAATCGACTGGAGACAGACTTTCCTCGAGCGATACTCCCTCCTTGATCGTCAAGCGAGAGGAGACTGAAATCGATTGTCCAAACGTCAGGCGCACAGCGTTCATAGCCGACGGAGAACACCTCGTGAGCAGTGACGACCACGGTAGGATTCAACGTTGGCAAATTAAAGATGGAACGGATGTGGGAACACTCATGGATGCGGGAAGTACTGTTTGCAGTAACATTCCAGTCTCGCAAGATGGGAAGTGGATGGTGAGTGGGACGGACAAAGGCAAAGTGACGGTGTGGAATGCAGACAGTCTCGAGAAGGCGACGGTGATCCAAGCACACACACAAACGACATGGGCGGTGGATATCTCGCCGGATGGGACGAAAATCGCGACTGGATCAAATGATGGAACTCTTTGTGTCTGGTCGCGGTTGACTGGAAAGCGACTACTCGGCCCGTTCAAACATCACAGTTGGGTGGTGGTAGCCAAATTTTCACCCGACGGGCGTTTTATCGCCACTGCAACGTGGCAGTACAACTCTGTGCGGATCTATGACATTGGCAGTCAGGATGGTCGTCTCCTCGTCGACTTTCCATTCAAAGCCAGCTCGGGTTGCAACCAGTCCATCGCTTGGTGGGACAGCAAGCGGTTCTTTGCCATGTCTATGGACGCCCACATCCACTGTCTCGATGTCGCTTCCCAGACGACTCTCTCTCGATGGCCCATTCATGACAACAAGTATGAATGCAAACTCTCCCTGGCAAAAAACGGCGCATTCATTGCAGCCTCTTCCAATTCGTCGGTCTCGTTCTGGGATACTACTACCCACAAGCAAATCGGATCCGTCATTCATCATCTAGCTGCTATTGACTCTATGGGTATCTCGGCAAACTATAACCTCGTGATCGCTGGAGGCTCAAAGATCATCTTGCGGGATCTCCTTGACATCCTTCCCTCTCCCTACAGTGACGAGGTAAGCGTTCAAGTTTGAAAAATTAATGCGTGAGATCGCTCATTCCACTTTTTGACTACAATAGATGTTTGAAATCCTTCGCAGAAATGCTGAAGCTCGCGTCAAACAGACATTCGAATCGTTTTGCGCACACTATGCGCGTTCGGGTGTTTCTATCAACGCCCTTATTCCAATCCTCGAAACGGCTACCCAAGAACTTCGAATCCAGTTCCCCGACGCTGAGAGCATGGTCAAACAGCAGGAAGATAGTTTGAACGATGCGATTATGTCACTAAGCGCGGAGAATGCCAGTTCAAGTGCGTTTATCCTCATCCTTGTTAGAGATTTCTTGACTGATTTTCCATTATATGCGCTCCTTCAGACGAAAATATAGCAAATCTTGAGAAAACTGTCCACGAACTCCGTGACAATCTTGGTCACTCCCAAAGCGAGGCTGATCGCCTCACAGAAGTTCTTTCTGTCTACAGACAAAAACATCAATGCGAGACCCTGTATGCAGACGACCATGTCATTGATGCGGCACAGACACTTCTTGAGATACAAGGGACTACGAGCGAGGACGTGAGATCCGACACGTTGATCATGGACTGGATTTTTCGTGAGTTTCGCTATTATTAATTGGAGATGGCTCCTCAATGCCTTCAACCAGAGTTTACGAATAGATGTATCAACCAGCTGGAGAGCATCGGAGACGAGGCATCCCAGATCAATCATCGTGACGAAGCACTCGCAGCCTATTCCACTGCGCTCTCCCTTGGTCCATCGACCCCAAGTGATCTATTGATCAAGTGGGCGAGCACAATTCTGCTTCGTAACTCGACAGATGACGCATTGGATATTGCAACAAAGGTACATATACTTTAAGCAACACACCTGAATATTGATTTGATCGTTGTCTCAGTTCAAGGTCCCCAGATTTCTTGTCTACTATGCAATTTGCGACTTCCTTGAAGTGGATGGTCGCATTCCGGAGGCAATAGGATGTTTCCGACGAATGCAGGGTGAATTTACATTGGATACAAGTAATCAGGACGAGCATGCACAGTGGGGACTCGGTGAGTGATTACAAAGGCACGGTTGGAGCTCGAGCGCTCACTAAGGGCCCGACACAGGCTTTCAACGTCGATGCATGCAAAAGCTACAGCAGCTTTCTGAGATCGCAATGTGCTCTCGGAACTACAAGGAAGCCGTCGACCACTTGACGGTTATATTGTTGTTGGATCCGGCGGACCGCATAGATACCCTGATCAAGAGAAGCAAAGCACGAGTGATGATGGAATTATGGGAAGACGCGCTCATCGACGCGGACGAGGTATATTCTATGCCTTTGTCACAGATAACGTCAATGACACGTTACTTAGGTCATAAAACTTGACCCACAATCTTATCGTGGCGATGAGCAGAGATATAAAGCGTTACACGGGGCAGGACGCTACACTGAAGCTAACGAAGCATTTGATACCGTGCTATTAAAACTCGATCAATCCTCCGTCGAGCATGTTCATGGTGGGTTATCTTGAAAGTCGCTCTGGCCTCCCATGTTGATTGAGAGTATATCAATGTTAGAACTCCGTGGTCGGTATATTGATATCATACACCAAATTCGACGCATCATCGATACGACTGTTTCCCACATACCCCGGGTACTTATCGATACTAGCACTGGCCGCCTACATGACAGGACACAACTAGCCGAAGCATTTGGGGTTCCGCTCTTCACGGAAACTGCATCATCCATCACGAGAGACGTTGACTATGCTCGTGTTCGGAGAGAGGTGAAAGAGTTCTACAGATATGGCATGTTATCACACAAGTGGGGACAGGGCGAACCCCTCTTGCAGGACGTCCAACATATCTCTATCTTTGAACTAAAACCGTCCGCAGCGAACGACAAGTTAAGGATGTATTGCTCGGCCGTGCGTTCTCATGGATATCGGTGGGCATGGAGTGATACATGCTGCGTGGACAAGGTCAACAATGTGGTGCTGCAAGAGTCGCTTGTTGCCATGTTCTCCTGGTATCGCAGTTCATCCCTCACGCTCGTCTACCTTCTTGGTATTTTGTCCCACTCGAAGGAGCCCGATGGTGTCAAAAGGAGCATCTGGAACACTCGAGCTTGGACCTACCAGGAATACATGGCTGCCGACAGGGTCTGGTTCTACACAGAAGACTGGAAACCTTATCTCGACTTGACAATACCGAATCACAAAGAGTCGCCTGTTATCGTATCCGAAATGGAACAGGTTTCTCAGGCTCCTGTGGGTCATGTGACTGTACTCCAACCCGGCCTCGACAGAGTGCGAGCGAAGCTATTCCTAGCTTCGATGCGTCAAACGACGCTAGTGGAAGATATCGCGTACTCGTTGCTGGGGATATTCAAGGCCGCGATCCCAGTTATATATGGCGAGGGAAACCGTGCTGTCGGCCGACTTTTGGAACACATCCTGACGGGCTCTGGCGATGTTACTATTCTCGCTTGGACTGGCACATCAAACGAGTATAATAGCTGTCTACCTACTGATCTGACTGTCTACAACAAACTTGTACCACCGCACCTCCCACCATCCATGGAGATAGCCCAATTGGATCAGATGGTGACCGAATTACACTCATCCATTCCGGACCTCTCTTTGGTCATCAAGCTATATGATCAACTCAGTACGCTTCCGCCCCCCTCCATTGCTTCCAGTCGACTCCGACTTCCTGGCATTGTTTTTCTCGCAGACGAGGTTGTCCATGTATCCGGACCAGATCCGGAGACGATGACTTGTGTATACCGTGCGACGACGACCATGCTTGGTGACATCGAGATTACGACAACCGACGAATTGACCGCGATGAATGATCTCTACCTCGTCGACCCATGGATTCGTCCATTACTCGACAGTGACTACGAGTTTTCGCGTGCTCCGTCCAAGCTGCACAAGACGACACTCGCACTCCGGTTGCTTATTCGACTCATGCAGCCATTTGGGGTCCTGTTGTTCGAACAACTGTCGCGCGTCGAGTACAGGCGAGTCGCCGCAGACAGCTTGATCATGGTTCAGATTCGCAAAGACGTTTCATTGGGTGCTTTGAGAGATAAAATCTGCACGATCGACGTGCAGTAACTTGATGTCGACGTCATGGACTTTAGATCGGACAATTCGTTTCAACGCCTTTGAGTGTTTCCGGGATACCCATCAGCTACGAGAACATGTATATTTTGTCATACCCGAATGTCGGTACACTTCGAGCTTGTCCTTTTTTCTTAATCCCGACTTTCTTCATTTTACTGTGTGCGTACGAAATAGCTCATTCATGTCATCGAAGTTGGGTATAGTGTAGTCGCTTTCCTCCACCTTTACCCCATAATGGTCAACAGCTTGTCGGTACTTGCTCGGACGGCCTCTTGCGAAAAGGGCCCAGATGAGTCATTGCATTGATTTCCCATAGTTGATGGTTTAGTTGTGTTGTTTTAGCACCTCTATAGTGATTTGGTTCAAGTGAATCTCGCGGATGTGCCGAGAAAAATTGCGTCATGACATCGTTTTGTGACAGTCTTTCCAGCAGCAAGAGATTCGGAAGGATGGATTCATCTTGTTGATATGCTCGCACGGAATGCTCGCACTGTGAACTTCAAAAGTATTCTCTTCAATCCACTGATAAAGCATCATCACACCGCATGCCAGTGAGCGGTGATTCTGTGTTGCGAGTAAAGACGATGTGTCTCGCATAGTTCCTGGTAGTACAACATGATAATTACTTGCCTCGTGTACTTTTTCGTTGGGATCATCCTGCGGTCGGCACACGTCCACCTCAGGCTATAGAATATTTACGCTCTGAAGCTTCGAAGTATAGTAAAACCGGAAAACACACCGAGGGTGCTTGATTCGACATTTCGACTCAAATCATTCCATATGGGATGGAGGTGACTGATATCCTGAAGAGCTTGTGAGACTGTAGCACGCCCCTTCACCGAAATCAGCCATCAATAGTAGTGGGGTCACAATTTTGAGACGGACCTGCTCAGTGAACGAAGATGTATTGACACCACCGGCAATAACTCCCAGTATTTCAAAGTCGATCTCTAGTTCATCCATGGCTGCGTCCACCTTATTGGCATTAGACCTGTCTGGATCATTCTTGATAGTATAAAACCAATCAGCTCAAGCTTTAGTAACAACGGGACCCAGTCGCCAACCTGCAGAGCATGAACATCGGTTGCGATCAGATGATGATTGTCTCCGAGAAAATATCATAATGTTCAGATACCAATGCCTCAAGAAGACCCTTCACTTCAAATTTCTCTGGTCGGAGCGGATTCTGAGAGATACAAGAGTCAGGTCGTATGTAACATTAGATGGGACCCATAACCAACATTTTCAAGCAAGGCGATTCATTCATGGTCATGAGTAATAGCAATATTCCCAGAGGCATCCAGAAGAAAGACACTTAACACCATCAGTTACAGTCATAACATCAACAAACCTTGTCCGGTAAATATCGATTGATAATGTCAGATGGATGAAAGGCCTGACAGTGTTGAAGCGATGACGATTGCGAAGGTTGCGTCGCTCAGCACCTTCTGGTAGGATGAGAAGCGCGCCTTCACCGGACGACAAGTTAAACTCGTATGCCGGCACAGGTGATCAGGTTCTGGAGAATCGTCAGTGGTAGTATGAAACAATGTTGTCACACTCTGCGCGACCAAACGACGGACCTCACTGGGGTCGTGATATACGATCTTGTTCTGTGCATTAGGAGTGATTCTGATATCCAAATCAGTTAATTCTATATCCTTGAAATTGTCGGGAACGCAGCCAGTGGCTTGATGAAAAAGGTTGGTCCTGTGGTATTTTGAGAAATATATCAAAACAACCGTCCTCAACGCCAATGTCCCCAATTTAGAGGCCATCCCGTCAGTGGACGAGGAGTTGATGATTCAGCTCCGGCATCCATAAAGGATAACCACGAGGCGGCGACACGTTCAACAGATGTCTCGCATAAATGTTCTGGGAGATTTAGCCATACTCGCATCGCGTATGAAGGGAAAACCCAGACAATAGTTATCCACTGCGGAGATGCTGTGAGGCCGGGGTGATAACACGGAACTACCCTGACACCCATGTACAAACTTGGACAATGCTGCTTGGACAATGTCCTATCTACAGACCGCGGGCCCAGTAGTCGATTTTGGAAAGGGACGAATACGAACAAATCTATGGCCTTGATTGGTTTGATGATCTTTAATCGATCGCTGCGAATCAGTCTGCCATACGACTCGGAGCTTTTGTTATGTGGCAGTGTAGAAAGTCCACTTACGTAATCACAAGCAAACGATGCACTGACCACAAAGCACTGCAAATTGGCGGCGGGAGAGGCAGAAAAGTAGCGAAAAAGTTGAGTGGAGGGTAGACTTAAGATCTCCGAAAATCTCCCACCTTTCTTTTCTCCCAACCACCACCATCTCCACCAATCGCCCAGTAACCTCGACAGAATCACCGTCACCTAGTCAAATTCAATGGCACGTACCAAGGTATGTACTTTTCCTCCAGTCTTTCCTATTATTATTTTTCGCGAGCGAGGACGATGGGGTATATTCGTCGACAACGCCTTTGTTGATCATCATGACGATCCTGAGGTGTGACGCATCAGGGAGTGTCACACGCTCATCACAAACTCGGAAAGAGGGCAGCACGGAGGCTCGAAACAACGTCTCCGTACTTCCGCAGCCTTCACAACCTTCTGAGCATGGCGTCTCGTCCCCTCCGTTCGAACTTCCAATGTCACATTCTATGTTTTCGGAGACTTACCTTTTTTGGAAATTATAGCAAACGGCTCGTAAGACGACCGGTGGCAAGGCACCACGCAAGCAGCTCGCTACCAAGCAGACCCGCAAGAGTGTTGCGGTAACAAATATGTTTTCGATGCTCCTCGTCGTCCGCTTACTCCTCATCAGGCCACCGCTACTGGGGGTGTGAAGAAGCCTCACAGGTTCCGCCCAGGCACTGTCGCACTCCGTGAAATCAGGCGGTACCAAAAGTCCACTGAGCTTTTGATCCGCAAGCTTCCATTCCAGAGGCTCGTCCGAGAAATTGCTCAAGACTTCAAGGTGCGTTCGCCCCCCCCCCCCTTGTGTTGTTGTACTAACGTCATTATCCAGACCGATCTTCGTTTCCAGTCCTCGGCTGTATTGGCTCTCCAAGAGGCTAGCGAAGGTGAGCTCATTCTTTGCTATATACTCGGATCATCACCGACGCTGCATTACTAGCCTACCTCGTCTCTCTCTTCGAAGACACCAACTTGGCTGCTATCCATGCCAAAAGGGTCACCATGTAAGCACACATATCCATCATATTCATCGCTACCTTTCCATGCAAGATGCTCACCCACTCTTTAGTCAGCCCAAGGATCTTGCCCTCGCTCGCCGCCTCCGCGGTGAACGTGCCTAAATGGAGAGACAATTCGCATAATATGTTATTTGAAAACGGACTTTTCGCCTTTCAGTCTTGTATATTGTTATGAGCCTCTATGATGTGTTTCTCTAATTGAAATTACTTCGAATTCGCGTGGAACAGCTCCCGCATTCAAATGTCGAATGTTAGCGTGAATCAGGTAAAGGATAATCTCCCCTTTTTTTTCAGATTCCACATGCATGGTTTCCGGTTTTTTGTGATGACTCGGTGCAAAACATATGGATGCTGGAATCTGTGTTCGTCGAGGAACCTGGGCCAGTTAATCTGACAAAAATTTCTCGACAGTGAAACCATAGCGTGTTTAGCACGGGCGTCCTTCACGACCATCAACATGCTTGGCAACCGCGATCTTGTGGAGAGCTGTCGTGACATTCGTGCATCATGACTCATGATGGGCCTGGGTGGTTTGACAACCCGGCCCAACTCAGTACCACGACGTGCGCTGTCTGCTCTCCAACTTGGAAGGAACGGGTGGGATCTGCTCAGCCTTCTTACCTGAACAGGCAGTGTGTAATAGCCTGGTCGCGGTCACGTTGAAGTAAAAACCGGTTGCATATGTATCAATAGAGTCGCGTCTTGCCAGTGTGTCTCGTGCGTCCGCGCTCGGTTAGCTTTCACATTCGGTTCTTCCCGTTCCCTTCTCGACGCATACCAACGCTGTGCGGTGTCCTGTCAAGACTTTCAAGGAGTATCGAGTACGCTTTACTTACCTCAACGTGCCGGTAATAAAAGCCAATACCAAAGAATGAACATCCGTATCGGATTTCTGTCGGCACACACCTCCGAGCCGGAACTCCCTGTGTCGATGAGAACGCGGACAACATACCCACGACTGGGCAGCATGGCATTAGAAGTTCTCGTCCTGGACTGCATGCGACTACTCGTCAATCTTCCCCGACGACAGCTTCATGATACGTACATGTCTAATACCCAGGTCCCTCTCCTCGATCGTCTACTGATGGTATAAAATTCGAGGTTGATGTTGCAAATGGTGACCGAGGATAACATAGAATGCGGCTTTTCCACCTGCTGTCAAGTTTTATTTCGGTTATCCTCGGAAGTAGGAACTCCTGGAAGTGAAACCTCACAGTTATTTACTGAAGTAAATGAGGTCACGGCGTGTTTCTTGAAAGGCATCTTTTATATCCTCCCCTGGGTCTGAGACCAAAAGGATCTCGCTCAAGAGACAAACGCCGAGAAGCCTTGTGTCGTCTAGGATTACGAGTCCCGAACAGCCATGATTCCGAATTCCCAGGGCCTCACCAAGTAATGGAGAATCTTGGGTGTCAAAATTTGTGGTATATATTCTCCTTTCCTCTTCTCATATTGACGTCAACTTTTGGAGGCACTAGGAAGAAGCTAAAGAGGCCAAGATGCAATTTAACCCCTCCATACTGCATAATATCGACAGGCTATACCGACATGGATTTTCTACCCTTTGTCAGAATCCATTCTGGAATGTAGTCCGTCCAAGATCTACGAGTCGCCCCGTGTCTGAGCGCAAGGAACCATCGCCTTTATTAAATTTCAAGCCCCCTGCCAATGGAGTGTGTCTCCATAATCCGACCAACAACTCGAAATGGAGTATGTATGTGTAGTCTACGTGGTCTGGCGACTTGTCTGCGTCAGCGTTGTCGGTCGTCAATGGACACTTTCGCTCCCCTGCGACGTATTATATTAGAAATGTCTCCCAACTTGAACTAGCAACTCATTGACACGGGAGCGTGTACATCTGATACAACGAGTTTTGGGTTTGTCCCGCTGTACTAAGGCAATTATTCTTGCTCAGGTACGCTCCCTATGGATCTTGGAAAGCTAGAAGAAAATCCGGGCTGCATGCAGAGTTCAACTCGGAGGACACTAGTAGGCGGGGCTCGAGAGGTGGCTATTTTCCCGAAATGGAGAAGCCTGGACAAGGACATGATCAAGTACGCGATGCCGCCGGCGTGTAGCCAGGAGTTGTGATTAGCACCCTCCTTTGAATGTGTATATTGGGACTGCAGTGAAGTATAGAGAACTGTATATAACGGAAAATGGCACCCGAATAAGGGTGTCTCACGCGCATTTTTCATGTACTAGTAGGGTACTAGTAGGTGAACTAGTAGGTGACTAGTTGAGAGAAAAGTAGAGCGACGAGTGCGGCTAAAAATGCTTATTCAGACTCCGCTTGTATT
>JBBPLF010000953.1:0-13347 GCA_038089615.1 Aureoboletus auriporus
GTGAGTGTAGCGTGACTCAACAAGTGAGTGTAGCGTGACTCAACAAGTAAGATTGAGCGTGTTCCTCCGAGTGTGAGGAGTCGACATTCCTCCTCCGAATGAAAGGCAAAAGCGTCTACATTCCTCCTACGAATGAAAGGTGAAAGATTGCGTGAGGAAGAAGAAAAATGAATTGTCCGGGCGCCAACCTCGATCGTAACAGCTGAGTTCATTCGGTGTGTGTGTCATTGTCAGGGGAGAAAATGAGAAGGTCATCCATGTAAATGACAAGCCATCATTCAGAAATCATGTCTCTAAAGAAGTCGTTCATAAATTATTGGAAGGTAGTGGGGGAGTTGTTGAATCCAAAGAACATAACAATGGGTTCAAAGAGCCCATTGTGGGTGATGAAGGCAGCTTTCCACTGATGTCCATCTTTGATGTGGACGTTGTTATAACCCCATTGAACATTGAACTTGGTAAAGACCTTGGCTCCTTGGAGCTTGTCAATGAGGTCAGAGATAAGGGAGAGGGGGTATGTGTTGCAAATGGTATGTTCATTGAGGTATCGATAGTCTTGGCAGGGGCGAAGACCTCCATCCTTCTTTTTGATGAAAAAGAAAGAAGAGGCTTGGGAGGAGTTAGATGAACAGATTTTCCCAGATGTGAGGTGTTTGTCAAGGAAATTCTTGGTCGCTTTTCATTCCTTGGGAGAGAGGAGATAGACCTTCCCGATCTTTGGGATGAAGGTTTTCTTGGTGTTGATTTTGTGGTCATAGGAACGAGAGGGGGGTACATGATCAGTGGCCTCCTTTGAGAAGACAAAGGCGAAGTTCTGGTATTTGGCGGGAAGTATAGCCTTGGGATTGTTCTTTTCAGCAGTCATGGTGAATTCAGTGGCAGTGGTTAGCTTGGCGATGACTGGTGATCCTTTGGGAATGAAGCAGGATCTGCATTGAATGATACAATGGAGGACTCTGTTGTCGAGGGCATATCAGATGTATTGAGATTCGGTTTCTTGGTTTAGGTATGAGAAGAGGTGATTTTCTGTGGTGGTATTAACATGGACATGTTTCGGTGGGGGAGGAGATGTCCTTTTGTAGAAGGCATTGTGTCATTTGGTATCTTCCATGTGAAAATGGAAGAGATCTTTGGATTCATTGAGGGATTCATTGAGGAAAAGAGTTTGTTTTGCCCAATCGACCATTGGATTGGTCTTTTTGAGCCAGGAGAGTCCAAGTATGATGTTATCATGTCCACAAGACATGACATGAAAGGTGGTTTGTTGGGTAATACCTTCAATGATGAGGAAAAGATCACAAGTGTATCAAATTTCTCTGTTGTTGTTGAAGGATGAATCAGCATTTTGTATGTGGATGGGTTTCTCGAGTTTGGTGGTAGGTAATCTGTGTTTTTGCATGAATTGTCGGTCAATACAGGAAATGTCAGCTCCACTATCAACTAGGGTGCAGGTTTCGATGGTTTGCAGGGTATGCGATGGAACAACAATCTGTACAGGGATTTGCATAGATTTGGTCAAAGATTGTACATGTACAGCATCACATTTAAGGGTAGGGGAGACTTGCATCAATCAAGTTCCCCTTTTCAAAAATATGAAGGGGCAAAAGCTACTCTTCAGACAGTTTTGTCATCATCGTCAATATCCATGAGGTTAGGAATTTCATCCTCCTGGGTGGTCTTCTTGACAGCAGGTTCTTTCTTGGCAAAGTGAGAACATTTCCCACTTATGTGTCCGGGCTTTCTGCAGTGGAAGCAGAGTCCTTTATCTCTGCATCGTTTGTGTTCTTCTGGGGTGAGTTAAGAGACATGAATGGCATTGACGTCCATGGTGTCAGGGTCATGAGGTTTGGTCTGGTTTTTGGAGGACAAAGGGGTGTAGGTCTGGGTAGTGACCTTGCTACATTGTTGTTGGGCAAAAGCCTTGGCAATGTCTCTTCTGGTTTGGACTTCTTGTGCTCGTTTGTACCAGTTGTCAATGGTCTTGGTATCTTTGCTTGATTCGCTGATCTTTATGGACATGGAGATAAGGAGTCTTGCTCCAAAGAATGATCATAGGATGCTGTCTTTAGTAATTCCAGAGACAATAACATTATTCTGGAACATGGCAATGTATTCGGAGAGGTCACCATTGTTAGGCATTCGGTAGATGGTGAGCCAGGTGATGGCTTTCTTGGCAGTGTCTTTTTTCTTAGACGCAGTCTTGAAGCTAGAGCGGAAGTCTGCAAAGGTTCCTAGATCTGGAGGCGTTGCACTTAGGGCTTTTCCTTTTGTCATATAGGATAGGGTGAAGGCAACGTGTTTGGCTTCGGAGTTGTAAACTTTCTCATTGATGATGAGATAGAATACTACAGTGTTAAGCCAGGTCATGGCCTTGGCTGGGTTTTCATTGAAGGATTCAGGAGCTCCAATGCGAAGTTCTGTGGGTTTTGTGATGGGGGTGATAGACATAGCTGGGGGTACAGGTGACGAAGGCGAGGATAGGGCAAAGGGGTTGGTATGAGGGGCAACTGGGGTTGGCGATGGGGGCATGAGTACTCATGGGATGTTCAAGATGGCAGACAAAGCATGAGCTAGGTCGAGGTCTTCCCTTCATTCTTATTCAGTGAAAAGGATGGTGTCAAGGTCAAGTTCCTCCTCAAGATCAGTGAGGGAAGGATCGGGTTCAGGCTCAGAAGTAGTTTCTTGAGCAGAGGTTCAGTGGTGACCCCAACGAGGGTCGGTCGAGGGTCGGTGATGAGAAATGGTGATAAAAGGCTTATGACAATGGTAGCCTGTTTAGAGCACGCTTGACCTTTTGTTACATTCAACTTGGGTAGAAGTGAATGTAGACTTGGTCGGTTCAAGGATTCTGTCTAGGATGAATGTTCGTCATAGATGGTTCAAGAATTCAAGGGTTCTTCTGATGACAAGATGATCATTGGTGGTTTCAAGGGTTTTGAGGGAGCGTCCACTCAGAGTAGGACAAGGACTTCAAGGGAGACAAGGGATCTAAAAGATCAGGGAATGGTACAAGGTATGATGCTATTCCAGATAGGTCAAGCGTGAGGTACATCATTGGTATTGTAGGGTATATATTGGGAAGGGAAAAAGGAAATTACTAAGCAATAGAATGCAAAGGAATTCCCAAGAATGTTTAGTAATACACAGCAAGAAGAATGAAAAAGGAAGTGATGATGTCAAGCGGGCTGTATATTGAGACATGTGTCCGATAGGAACGCATATGAAAGTAATCAGGATGACAAGATGTCTGATAGGGGCGCTCAAAATCCAGATATGGATCATTCACCTGACTATAATCATGCACGATATACTGCCTTGTGCTATGTCTCAATGGTAAGTCAGCTTCCCGCTTTTTTCGTCATAGTAGTATTATTAGTAGCATTTGTATTAGAACCCTCAATATGAGTATCTGAGTGTGGCGCATTACTACCAGACTCCCCCTTGCACTGTGTCTTAGGTGTATTTGTGGGTCCATTAGGTACAGCTCTACTGTCTTCTCATTTAGGAAAGTGGTAATTACGTGAAACCTTAATGGAGCAAGTGTGAATGTCATAGTATTTGACCATTTT
Source organism: Aureoboletus auriporus (assembly GCA_038089615.1). NCBI lineage: Eukaryota > Fungi > Basidiomycota > Agaricomycetes > Boletales > Boletaceae > Aureoboletus > Aureoboletus auriporus. Next base: position 3,570 of record JBBPLF010000953.1, read on the forward strand.
TGGGCCATCAACAAAACCAGGAAACATATGTTTCTCACTTTTGGCATTGAGTTTATCTCGCACCATATCACTCAGAGTATGAATCCAAATTTGGGATCCAATTTCATGTATTGTAGATACATCCGGCTTTTTACCTGACCATTTACCTTTTGGGGTATTATTTGTCAGTGATCATATAAAAGATCGATTTTGGATATATGCCATGTGTGTGATCAGTTTGGGCCACAAAAACTTAGGTATGGCTTGATTTAATTTCATTGCATGTGCCATTTCTACGAGTGTGCAATTCATATGCTCAACAATACCATTTTGGGCAGGTGAATGTGGTGTGGTAAATTGGAATTCTACTCTGCAATTCAAGCACCATGTCAATAATGTGGTATTGACATATTCCTTGCCATTATTGGCATGGATATACTGAAGCTTAATCCCCAGTTGTGTTTCAATATACTATAGATATTTCTGCATCTTTTGGATGGCTTCATTCTTAGATTTTAGAAAATATACCAGTTGTATCACACAAATCGACTCAGATGATGAGGACGACACTGCAGACTAAAAGAAAGACACACAACGAGATGTACAAACCAAGCAAGTAGCTCTCACACCTCCTGCTCTCTCCCGCTCTCAGATACATAGATGAAGTAGAGGAGCTTGCTTGCAAAATGCATACCCTGGACATCACTGATGTCTCTTACTCAGCAATATATACATGTCTCATTTGTCTCGCACCTGCGGCTGCTCAAGCATGGGCCTCGCCCTCCTCCAGACCGCTCAGTGTTGCAGTCACATCTGCTCCATCTATACCATCCCACTCACACCTTAGCAATCTCACGGCCTTGGTCTGTTACATGTGTGGAGAACGGCATCACGGTCTGAGGGATTGCAGGCATACTGAGGAGTTTCTTTGTCTTGGGTGGATTGTGCATGGTGCTGATGGATTTCTTACCCTTCCAAATGGCATGTGGATCCGTCATCATTACACCAATGGATTTTACAAAGATGCTATTGAGGAGCATCACCATCGCATACCAGCCCCAACTACCTTGCCATCCTCATCCAAGCTTAGGCATGATTCCCCACCTCATGTTATGCATACTATGACCAACGTCCTCATTATGCCTGACCCTGATGCCTTCCTCTTTGGGTGCTTGCCTGTTGTGGACAACAATGCCATTGTCATCAATGCTACTGATGAAGATGAGTTGGATGTCCTTGCCATCACACGTTCTAAGGCGAAGGCTACTACCCCCAAGTCTGCCACAACCATGCCTGCACCATCCAAGTCCATATCACCTGACAAAGTGACTGAAAATCCAATACTGCATTTTGCATCCCCACCAACACAAGACATTTCCAAATCACTCCCTGCATATACCTATGAGTCAAAGGCCGCATCTCCTGAGGCAACCAGACAAGTGCATGAAAAAATCCTGTCTGCCATCATTCCAAACATCTCCATTGCTGATCTTCTTGCCATCAGTCCCAATTTACAGATGGAAGCTGTTGAACATTGTTGCACCCATCAAGTTCCCTTGGCCATCACATCCTCTGTTTCCACAGCACCTATCCAAGTCGAGCATGTCACACCACTTTGAGAAATTCAGGTCACCCTTGACAGTTGCTTTGATGTGGTTGCACTTTTAGATGAAAAATCGGAGATTGTTGTCATTTGAGAAGACGTTTGGACCAAGCTAGGGCTTCCCCTCAACAATTGTCTTGGGATGACAATGCAAGCAGCAAATGGATCAACACAGCCGACAAAGGGATGTATTGAGATGTTGGAGATTGCTGTTCAAGGGATCAAGACCTGGGTGCATGCATATGTTGTTCCTGATGCACCTTATCAGCTCTTACTTGGACGACCATGGCAATGGCTTGTTCAGCTCACACATGTCAAAACAGACAATGATGTCTACATCACTATTCATGATCCTGTCAACCCCACCAAGTCTCACACAATTTCAACTGCATCTTGCCCCTTCCCAGGTAAATCTGAGCCAAGGAACACATTTACATTCATTACCCCTGCCCCCACCTGGCACAGCGCAGCATCCTCGCTCTGTTCCACCCCACTTGCCAACCATCAACTCCAACAAACTTTTGACATTGATCCATTGCGACATGTTCTTGCCTACAAGAAAGTCACGAATTGTGTCAAACCTGTTGCTACAACCATGTCACACCATGCTCATATCATCTGCCATTTTCCAGAGGATCTGCTCACATCCCTTCCTGGCCTTTCTGCACATCCTCCTCCTTTTCTTCTTCTTTCAGGAATACGTCTCACGCAGGAACAAATTGATGCCCTTGGAGTCTTTTCCAACAAATTCCTGTGGCCTGAGTAATGACAACTCATAGCGCAGGTTCTTCTTCAAAATGAGCTTGGTCTTGCTTGGGATGAATCGGAGAAAGGTCGATTCCATGATGATTATTTCCTGCCTGTCATTATTCCCATGTTTGAGCACACTCCATGGGTCCATCATCAGCCTCCCATTCCACCTGGAATATGCGACAAGGTGATCAAGCTGATTAAATCAAAAATTGCGTCTGATGTGTATGAGCCATCCAACAGCTCATATCAGTCCAAGTGGTTTTGTGTTGCAAAGAAGAATGGCTCTGTATGGATCGTCCATGACCTCCAACCTCTCAATTCTGTTACAATCAAGGATGCTGCTACATTACCATATGTTGAGCTCTTCGCTGAGCAATCTGCTGGTCGCTCCATTTACACCATGATCGACTTATTTGTCAGCTTCGACCACCGAGCTCTTGCCAAGGAATCACGCGATGTCACAACATTCTAGACACTGCTGGGGACCTTTCACCTCACATCATTGCCAATGGGATGGATGGACTCCCCTGCAATGTTCCAGAACAACATTGCCTTTATTTTGCAGGATGAGATTAACATTGCACCAAATTTCCAAGATGATATCAACATTTTAGGCCCATGCACCAGTTATGAGCTACCCGATGGCACATTTGAAATCATTCCCAACAACTCCAACATTCACCGTTTTGTTTGGGAGCACTGCCTTGATGTCAATCGTGTCCTACATCATCTCAAGCATGCTGGTGCCATGGTTTCTGCCAAGAAGCTTTTCATTTGCGAACTGGATGTTATCGTCATTGGTCAAACATGCAATTATGATGGTCACATCCCAGATCAGTCCAAAGTCACAAAAATAGCTAACTGGCCTAGCCCATGCCTGTCTCACACCAAAGTTCGTGGCTTCCTAGATACAACTGGCACTGTATGGAATTGGGTCGAGGATTATGCCAAGACTGCCTGTCCACTCATCAATCTCACTTGCGATTCAGTACCTTTCATTTGGTTGGCCCATGAACAGGAGTCCATGAATAGCCTGAAGACTGCAGTCGCCACATGTCCTGCAATATGGCCGATTGACTATGTCTTTCAGTGACCTGTCATCCTCACAGTTGACTCATCTTACATTGCAGTCGGATACATCCTTTATCAGGAAGCCAAAGATGGAAAAACATGACACCCCTCTTGTTTCAGCTTTATTACATGGAATGACCATGAATCTTGCTATTCCCAAGCCAAAATCGAACTCTATGGTCTTTTTCACACGCTCTGCTCTGTTAAAGTCTGGATTATCGGAGTCAAGAAACTTATCATCGAGGTTGATGCTAAGTACATAAAGGGCATGCTAAATAACCCTGATATACAGCCCAATGCCACCATGAACCGTTGGATTGCCGGCATTCTCACCTTTGACTTCGAGTTGAAGCACATTCCCACATCCTGCCACCAAGGACCAGATGGACTCTTACGACGACGAAAGTCACACAACGATGGAGATAATGAGGATGAGATGGAAGAAGAAGTAGATGAATGGATAGACGAGGTTTTAGGTTGTGGAATTTGGGTTTTGTGAGTTGTTGAAGAAAAGGTTTCTTTTCAAAAGTGTGAGGGAGGAGGAGGAGCACTGGTGCTCTCACCATCCACAGGCAAAGAAACGAGCATGGACAATGAGCCAGAAATACCAACAACCAACAAAACAAGGCAGTGCAACGAGTCCCTATGCTACATCCAGGACTTCCTCGTGACACAATCGGTCCCATTTCACATTCCCGACTCTCATCACACACAATTTATCAAACGCAAATCTGAATTCTTCGTATCAGGTAACAAACTCTGGCACAAGGAGCCCACTGGACAACATCAACTTGTTTTCTTTGGTCATGATTGGTACTGCATTTTATGTGCAACTCATGACAAACTTGAACACAAAGGCATCTATGATACATGACAAACGATCGCGGACCGCTTTTGGTGGCCATCACTCAGTGAGGATGTTGTCTGGTACATAAAAACTTGCCACCAATGTCAAATACGATCCACAGAAAAAGTCGTCCTACCACCAACTGTCGCCATTCCTGTGCCCTTATTCCAAAAGACATATATCAATTCCATACACATGCTGACTATACAAAATTACTCATACATTATCCAAGCTCATTGCTTGCTCTTTGGATGGCCAGAATGGAGGAAGTTGAAGAAAGAAACAGCGAGAACGCTTGGAGTATTTTTATTTGAAGAGGTATTATACAAATGGGGAGGACTTGAGGAGATTGTTACAGATAACAGGACACCCTTTGTCGCTGTGCTTGATTGGCTTGCCGAAAAATATCATATCTGACACATTCGCATCTCTGCATACAATTCCAGAGCAAACAGACTCATTGAGTGCTTGCACCACACCATCTGCGACTCACCCAGATATAGACCAACAATTGCAGATGGAAATGGATGCCTCAGACTTTGCCACAGGAGGTGTCCTCTCAATAGAAAAAGAAGAATGTTGGCATTCTGTGGGATTCTTCTCACATGCAATGGATAGCACACAATGAAACTATCCCATTGCTGACAAAGAAATGTTGGCAATTATACAAGGCCTGGAAGTCTGGTGACATTACCTTAAAGAAGCCAGATACCAATTCAAGATTTGGACTGATCATGCAAATCTCCAATACTTCATGAAATCACAGGATCTCATGCACTGACAAGCACATTGGCAACAATACTTAACAAGGTTCAATTTCCTTCAGGTCAATAAACCAGGAACAGCAATGGGAAAAGCCGATGCACTCTCTAGACGAGAAGATCACACAATCGGCATCGAAAATGACAACCACACAGTCACCCTGATTAAACCAGAATGAATACAAGGCTCAATCTCCAACCCAGGAATGGTGTTGGAAAAGAAGGTCAAAGAAGTGGTAGCATTACTAAAAGAAAGTGAACTACCAAAAGAAGTAGTAGTAGATGAAGAAGGTGTCCTATGCATCAAGGACAAGATCTTTGTTCCCAATGTAGGATGTTTACAGCAAGACATCCTGGAATTCTTCCATGATTCTGTATTCGCAGGACATGGAGGTATGGACCACACATGGGCCCTTATCTCCAGATCCTATATTTGAGAAAACCTCTGTGATCACATCAAGGAGTACATAAAAAGATGCAAGGCTTGCACACAGACCAAAGGTTTCACTCAATACCCAAGCATAAAATTAACTCCTCTCCCTATTCCCATGAAGTCATGGACGGATATCTCTGTGGACTTCATCACTGATCTTCCCCCCTCCAATGGCTTTGATACTGTCTTGGTCATTATTGATAAATTATCAAAAAAAGCAGAATTCATTCCCACAGTCAAGTCCGTGACAGTCCTGGGAACCACTAAATTATATAGGGATTATGTGTGGAAACACCATGGACTCCCATTGTCAATTGTTTCGGACTGAGGTCCACAATTCACCGCACAAGTCACCAAAGAACTTAGCACTATGTTATCAATTGAACTCCATATGTCTATGGCATTCCATCCCCAAACGGACAGACAAACTGAGCAGTTGAACCACAAATTACAATTGTTTTTACATATCTTCACCCATGAAAAGCAAGATGAATGGGCAGATTGGCTAGCCATTGCCCAGTTTAGCTATAACAACCACATTCATTCTGCCACAGGCATCTTCCCGTTTTCATTGACAAAAACATACAAACCATGCATGGGTATTGAACCCAAAACCTCCTCTTCCCCCACAGTAATGGACTTTGCCACTAAGCTTCAAACAACACTTGATAACCTAAAAAAGGCCCAAGCAGACATGAAGAAACACATGGACAAGCTATGCTCTGATGCACCTTCCTTTGCAGTCAGACAACATGTTTGGCTTTCAACCTCCAATCTACACCTTCCCAGGCAGTCTAAGAAACTGATGGAACGCTGGATTGGCCCTTATCTTCTTACGGTATCAGCTGAACCCAATGCCTACATGCTCACTTTACTGAAAACGATGCACATTCACCTGATGGTGAACATCAGCCATGTTAAACCATATTTAGAAAAATTCCCTTTCCAACCTTTGTCATCCCTGAGACCAGTAGATGTGTTGGATGAGGGACACAAAGAATACGAAGTTGACTATGTCATTGACTCTCATCTCCAGCGTGAGCACATCAAATTTCTCATCCACTGGAAGGGTGAAAACAAAGAAGATTGCATGTGGGAACCAGTGTCCCATCTTAAAAACACAAAAGCATCTATTTTGGACTTTTACAAGTTTTACCCCTCCGCTCCACACAGGCTCAACATGGCATGCACTCTTTTTGATGGACTTTTTAAACCCTATGAAAACTTGTCAAAAGTCACCGTTCCATCTTTCTCTCACCTGGAAGTTGAGGTCTAGAAGGGCGGTAATGTTGTCAATTTCATGCTTCTCTAATCTTTCCAATCTTATCTTATCTTATCTCATCAGATCATCTTTAATCTTTGGACTTAGAATATTCCTTCAAGTCATGAACCACCTTTCCATTCAACCAGTCACATGATATTCTTACCTAATCATTCCAGAACATTCCATAATATCATTAATGATGTCATTAGTTTAGGATAAGTATGTATAGCCACAGGTGCACAGACCATTAGCATAGCCACACTGTACTATATAATGAATGCATTCTCAACAGAGAACTCCAATCAAGTTCTCATTGAGCTTTCCCCTCAATCACTTCCTTGCCTCTATGTCAGTATCTTTTGTATGCGCCTGTGTCCTGTTAAGGATTTAGGGTCAACAACAGGCAGGACTGGCAGCATATTGGAAATGACAGGCAACATTGTATTCAAGGTTAGCAGAAGCAGCTGGAGAATGTCGGAGCCATATGGATATAGTACTTTAATATGGCCAATTGCTCAACATTTATACCAGTACTGCAACATGGGCTAATATAACCAAAAAAGGAACATTCTCCACTGAGTGACAGTTTCATTGTTGTGGTTCCACATTCTTTTCTCATACCGTCATCACTATGACTACTGAAACCCAAACCCACTTTGTCATGAAATTCACTGATTGCTACTCTGATATTGCCCTAGCCATCGAATATTGTGGCTGTTGGATCAAGATTGCCATGACCGTTCTTGTCAGCAATATTACTCCCAACAATCATTCATGGGATGATCTGCAGCTGGAATTGGTATGTATATGCATATCATGGCATTCATTGGTAAATAGGTTGAATATTGAATGCAATTTTGTCAGGCATTACTGAACCGACTAGTTGTTCATGGCACACTTTGGAGATTCACTCTGAATCTTCCACTGATGGCAAAGTCATTGTTGGAGCAATGCCTAAGCAGCAAAACTGTCAACGTCATCCAACAGCTTTCACTGACGTTCCTATGGTCCACTGACATCTCTGACTCGATATTCAATACTGACCTCTTTGAAGATGCCTGGTGGCTTACCAGTGGTTGTCCACTCACCAAGGAATATTCCCTCAAAACTGTGGAGACTGTCTGGAACACAGGAACTTGTGTACTCAAGGTTGGTACCTTCATTCCATCTTTCTGACTGGTGCTTAAGGCAGATAGGCTGATGTTAATGCCAATCGGCATAATCTACCTTAATCTGCCTCACAAACCATGCTTGAGGAACATCAGAAAAACCTCTCTGAAGTTCTGGATGGTTTGCGGCAGGAGCTTTGTGATGTGGAACTAGAGATGGCTGTTGTGGATTAGAGGATGGAAGCCATGGAGCAGTCATTTGGTGCTGGTATTCTTTGATTCAATGTGTAGTTGTACATATATAGTGCAAACTGGTGATTCCCTTGTTATCTAATAGATTACACACAGCAAGAGTCCAAACTTTGTCCAACCACATCCAAGACTTTGTACCTCATGAATGTTGGCATCAGCATCTTCACCCAAGTCATCATATTCACCTGAAGATAGAAAGCCAGACATCTGTGATTACCGACAGCTTCAGTTACTTCATGCTGTAGCAGGAAGCCAGAGAATGTCATGACAGTTCTTGGTTGGTAGCCAAACCGCTTCACCAATGTTGGTATTGACATGTATGCACCGCTATATGTGCTGAATGTCACCAAGAGATCCATTGTCTCCTTTGGTAAAAGTGAATCACAATGGTATGGTGTTTGCCAGTTCATGATGATTGAGGCTGTGATGAAGATACTCTCCCACTTCTCTACCACTTCTGGTATCCCCTCAATTCTATGAGCATTGGCTTGGGTCGGCAAAAACCAGCATCATTGCCTGTCCTGCCTAATACATCCCTGGGTGTATGATTGCCATCACCCCAGCAAGTAATGCATTGGTATCAGTGTTCCTTTCCAACCATTGTTCTCCAGCACCATCAGCATAGCTCTTCTTCAATGTTGCCAACACCTCTGGTAATTGGTTCCCACCACTGTAACCTATTTGAAACCATGCCAGTGACATGTTCAGGCATCCCATCATCAATCCTTCATTACAATTGAACAAGTGTTAATTGCTTCTCCATGCCATTGTTGCTCCATAACTCCTTTCCAGGGGTGCTGAAAGTGGCTCTATTGCATCCATCATTGCTACCTGTGCTCCAAGTCCAATGTAAATGTTATCATTGGCGATTCAGCACATAGTATACATACATACCTGCCAGCATTCATTAAGAACTCCTGGTAAGTACCATACTAAGATTATTTCCTCCATATCCATTATCAATGCTGGTCTATTGATGTACTGTATTTTTCATCTCCCAGTGGAAACATCTCTAACAATTCTTTCTCATGATCTTCATCTGTTACGATCGAGGTTGGCGCCTGGACAATTCATTTTTCTTCACTTCCTCCTCAACCTTTCACCTTTCATTCGGAGGAGGAATGTACACGCTTTCGCCTTTCATTCGGAGGAGGAATGTCGACTCCACACACACACTTGTTGAGTCACGCTACACTCACTTGTTGAGTCACGCCTCACTTGTTGAGTCACGCTCCCCTGTTGAGTCACACTCAACCTTTCCTTATTTTACGGACCTTTCCCCTCATCATCACATCTCCTGATTGATGACTCGTAATCTCCCGATCCTATCTAGATTACCCTGCATTGCTTTACGCAGCACGCGCAGCTTCCACTGCCCTACGCAGCCCGGACAACACGCATCACCGTGCAACACACATCATCTCGCGCAGCACGCATTGCCCCGCGCAGCATACATAGCTTATGCATTGCCTTATGCAGCACCTACTGCAGCTACTGCCTTACGCAGCCTCCCAGCCCAGTATAAGTAGTCTACCGTCTTCACTGGCATTTCCTCAGCCAGTTCTACACACCCTGGATGTACTTCTCTCCTCTAGTACTATCCAATGCAATGTCTGGTCTCCCGAAGTACTTGTGTGTGACAATGCTTTGAGGTTCCTCATCACACCCACGTCTGGAGCCACGTATCAAGTGCTCTCAGTTCCTTG